>OU015496.1:96075617-96190617 GCA_907164885.2 Dolomedes plantarius
AATCTGTGTGAATAATTCCAGAAATTTTACAACCTATTATGAGATGAGAGCTGCCTTACTTAGCTCTTTTTCAAAACTAACAGTAGTAATCTTGCTTTGAAAGTTGAAAGAACTCATACGACTGCAATCCACGACTCGTCTATGTCGCGTTCTAATTATCTCTACCCCCTGTAGTTTTCCAACTACCCCTATTCTCAAATTCTTACAACAGTTCTTTCCCACTCTAGCATGTGTTGACATGGTACAAACATCCATCACGTTCGCCCGTGGTCAGGGATGTCTTCTGATTGGAAGAATGCTTGTGGAGGGTAACCGCCCCTCTCCTGTAAAAACTGGAGTATGTTTTCACGCGCAAAAGGTTCCCACTTGGTGAGGTATCCCCTTGACCGTAATTATTTGCATCCTTGTAATGTGAGAGTATTCTGTATTGACAATAAATTTTACTAGTAATATAGTCATATACAAGCACTATAATTGTTTCTGTTTCATAAAGTACAAAGCAAGTTACTGATAAAAATGCTTTCAAAATGACATTACCAGGGATGGTGGTGGGGTGGCTCTCACATCAGATTTTTTATTTATACAGTTCTGATGACTTATAAAACACCCAGATTTTGACAGGGGCCTTAACTTCTGTATCACCTTTGTCTATATCCCTCCTTTCAGCTGTTCATTCCACTTACAGTCTATCTAAGCCTGCAAATTTATTGAAGTAGCCCTTAGTTCTGAGAGTTTTGAAGACTTAAAGAATGAGGATAAAGAGTTATATTAAATGTGTAAACTATGCTGTTTATAAAAAAAACACATACTCCACTGAAATCCAGTCTCCTAATTATGTAAGCAGTTTCATCTGTTTTCTCCATGTGTTTTATTACTCCATGTGTATAATTTTGTATTTTTCAGAAAGATAAATTTTAAAGAAAGTGATTCTGAGGATGAAGAGTATGATGAATTTGGTTCTGATGCTTTAAGAAGTAAGTTCAATTGTTTTGTTTATTTTCAGGTAATGTGACTCTTAATACATTAGCTTTGTAAATATATATATATATATATATATATATATATATATATATATACACACAGTGGAATCTCGATGCATCGTTTTCAAAGGGACCAACTGAACTAAACGATGGATGCGGGAAAACGATAGATGCGGGAACATACAAAAAAGTATTAGCATTCCTTAAAGTTTGATATCCTTAAAATATATTTACTCATAAACATAAATGCATACATACCTGTAGTGTAACTGAAGATAAAATTACAAAGTTGTACTGAAATCCAAGATAATAATAATAAAAAAAGAAATACATGTAGGTACACAGGAATTTTGATTCAAATAAAAGTATTTAATCTTCGTTTGTTTTTTGGCGGTTTTCTCTCCACAAGTAAACAATATTTTTTCTGTGTTGCAAATTGCATTCCTTTCGGTATCGGTTATTGTGTGAGAATATAAAGAAGCGGCAGCCGTGACTCGTTTGTAACTAAAACCATTCATTGCACTGGATAGGGTCCGACATAAGACCACCAGGAAGTTCTGCTTCCAGGTGAAACCCTCACCGGCCTGGCGCAGCATGTCCTCTCTGGACCTTGCGCCATTAAACCCCATCCAACCAACCAACCAACCAACCCTCACCGGCCAGTGTAGAGTGCAGCAATCAGAAACTTTTCACACCCTAGACCAAACACCAGGGCGCCTCCATCCCAAAGCCAGAGGACAGCAGGAACTGCTCAGGTCAGCTGACTGTGAGCCATTGCTGATAAGAACAGAAATGTTGAATAGTCGGAGAATTTGAAATGAGTTTCCGAAAATAGGATACTTCAGGGGCTAAAGAATTAAGGAACACCAACGACGAACAAATAATGGGAGTGGTACGATTCTGCGAAACCAGGCTAAACAAGAGAGAACAAAAATACGATACCGTGCATCTCAAATGTTCTGCTCATTGTTTAATTAGAGTGCCATTCTAGCTCAATCCAGACATTTATAATTCAGGTTCAGTTATTATGAAAAAACGATCAATCCGATAAATTAATGTAAAGCTGCGATATTCTGAACGAATATTGTGGGAAACGATGGATCGAGGAATGATCCGTGCGTTCTGTTTTTGCTTGTTTTCATATGGAATGTATTAGGGACTGGATGAAATAAACGATGCATACGGGAAAACGATCGATTGAGATTCCACTGTATATATATATATATATATATATATATAAGATTTTTTAGAAGTGTAATAATTGCATTCGTTGAAAACTCTTGTTGCCAAAGAAGACATTTTAGGTCTTATGTTAAAAATCATGGGAGTGTTGGTTGAATCTGCAAAGTAATGACAGAATAAAATATTTAAATTTTCTATTTTTCTAAAAAAAAATTTTCTTAGCATGCATTTTGAATATATCTCATGTTTAGATATTTGTTTAAGAATAAAGGTGTTTAGTTATAAAATCTTATATTGTAGAAATCAGTGTAAAAGTGTTCAATTATATGAGAAACCAAATTGATATTTTGTAATATGTATGATTTGTAATTATGTTAAACTGTTATCAAATCTAAAGAATTTCTCATTTGAAAATATTTTTAGAGGCAAGAAGCAAAAAAGTGCTGAGAGGAAAATCAAGATTATTAGGTATGTATTTAATAATCATGTTATTTTAGTTGAAGATAGTTACAAAAATGTAAATGTCATAAAATTTCCTTAAAAATTTTCCTTTTTTCATTTTTAAAATGTTTTTAATTTCATTGAACTTAAAATCTGAAGTACATTGAAAGCAATTTATTTATATATACATGTATGAATTCGCAGATCACTGTACACTTGTACAGTAGGGTGGACCGAAACAGGGGTTAAAAACTTTTTTTCGAAACTCAAGATGCCTATATGTGCAAAAGTGGTCTACCTTAGCGTTTATTCGCCATGAAAATTTTATGAAAATTTCGATAGCACAATATTTTTCGGTGCCGCAACATCTTTGAAAATTGCAAAAACTGTCCAAAACTACAAATATTTTAAATTTTAACAATCAGAGATAATATTTATCAACAAGAAAGAAAATGATATTAACATACATAAAATGAACGAAAAAAATTATTTGAAGGTATTTAAAAAGACCACTTTTTTCAAATTTGGGCAGTCCTTGCAAAGAAGAAATTCGAGATCTCATTAATATCCATCTCTTGCTTCTGGACCACAAACACTTGCAGAAGCTTGTGTCACAAGTCTAACACACCTCTCAACCACTTGAGAATGACAAGGGAATCTGAAAATTTGTTTTTTCTCAGGTGCATTTTCTACTATTTCTTTCAGATGGTTCTTGTTAAGGGATTTCGTTAGAGGTGGTTCTGTAACGGTTTCTGCTTTCCAATGTATCATATTGATGTAATCTTCGGCATTAAAATTAATCATTGGCACTTTGAATTTTCTAAGAGGTTTTGAAGTTGATGACTTTGAAGTTCGAACTTTCTGAATTCATCTGACACAAAGTTCTTGAACGTGCCGTCTTTGGTTGCAGAGGATAGCAATCCACAGGATTTATGGATACTTTGTGCAGAGGATGCACAAAGTATCCGTTAGTTTGTATAACTTTGTCAACAACAATTTCTAAATCAGATGGCAAGTATTGAGATCTTTTTATCATATTGTACAAATGAATAGATCTATCTTTACACTTATTATCTATTTTGATGTTGAACCACATCGGAGCATAAACATTCATGATAAATTGTACAAAGGTTTTTAAATTTTCCGATGGATTCATGGTTCCTATGTACAATTGCAATAGTCTATTTGCGGTTGTTAACCATCTAGAATGTGTTATATTACTGGGTTGCCTGGCGGCTAAACTATCTGTGATAGTTGCTATACAATGAACCATATCATACTAGTACTTTTGATCTGTGCTTAGTTCTTTTGTGTCTTTTTTTGGTAAATTTGCAGGTATTATTTGAAATGCAGCAATGGCTAACTCTTTACAAGATTTAATCATTTTCCCAATTTCACCAGAAAATTTTGAGGGTCCTGTTGTTTGTCCATCCATCTTAAATAAATAGCGTAATGGTAGCTCATTTAGACTCAGAAAGCATATGAACCATTACAATGGATGTTCGATGCAAACTTCAATGTGATGAATTACTCCATTGTGTATTCCAGTTTTGACAGCAGTACCATCACACACTATGGCAATCAAATCACTAAATGTTCTTTTGAAGATAAAGCATCATAGCTTTTGCAATTTCTTCAGCTGTTCCAAAAGATATACTCAGGTGACCAAGATATTTGGATCCAGGTTCGGATAAGAGTACAATATGTTCTTCATTGACTGTCATTCTGTAAAATTTAGCACCTCTCTTCTTCTGCACAAGAGTTTTATCTTTCCGACCACCAAAATAAATAGCATTAACTACCTCGCTTTCATCTACCACGTCATCCCTTATTTCTTGACCTTTGCTTTTTCGTTCACGTCTGACTTTATTCCGGTTGATAATAAGATTACTATTATATTCTGTTATTAAGCTTACATCTTTCAGCACAGAAGTTGCTATTACAGCAGCAGACCTATCAGAAATATGTGTGCGATCGCAAGCTTGTGCCAAACTTGGCAATTTTAACCGTATTTGTTTCATTTTCACTTAATTTACTGCAGATATATCCATTATATTGCAATCATCACTATAATTGGGGTCTTCTTCATCTATTATTGATTCTTCACTGCTCGTATTACTTAATTGATAAATTTTTTCTTCTAATTTAGAAGTCGAGGGTTCAGTGAAAGATTTTTGTCTCCACCTTCTTTCTATAAGATTCACGCATGAGCTTTTTTGTTGTTTTCACATCACCACCACCAATGAACATTTCTCTGTCATAATGTTGGTCATGTAGAAAATCCCTTTCTGTTGTTGAAATTTTTTCTTTCGTTTGCAAGTCGCATAATTGCTGCACTTAGACGCAGATATGTCGAATAATTTCTTTTCTGCTGATACTTTGAATTCACTCATTTTTTGACTCTTAAGTAGCATTAACCCTTTTTGCTGATTTTTTTATATTTTTATATTTTTTTATGATATTCTTTAATCAAATGGCTCATTTGAGCAGCCAATGCAGTTAGAAGATTAGAAGAGTGGCCTTTTTCCATATCAGTTTAAGTTCTGTGATCAAAATTTCAGAAATTTGCCGAAGCAATGGCTTTGCTTTTTTTTTTCCCCCGATGCATTCAAGAAATTTTCTTCGATATATAAATAGTTCCGAATCATATCAGCATATATAGGTAACACATTAGCTTGAAATTGTACAGGTGCTCCGAATAGGGCAGTCAGATTTTTTTCTAGTTTTGGGCATATTGAAAGAGAGCGATTTCCTTATATTATAACAAAAATTAAAGAACTTACATATCCTTCACTTTACTTTGGACCTTTCCAGACCAGAGCATGTATACAAATGAGGTATGAATGTATTGTATTGTCTTTGTGAAAAGTGGGAAAATCCAGGTGTCAGACAAGAAGTCGGCGCATCTGGATGGCGGCTGGCAAGGTTACCGATTCAGATGCTTCTTGCGAAGTAGGCGCAGATTACTGCAATGTTACAAACTTCACACGTGTTGTGGCACCGGAAAATGTACTCCGATTTCTTTTAAATTTCACCCTTCTTTTTTACTCCCTAATAGACCACTTTTCCGAACATAGGCTTATTAAAAATTAAAAGTTGGTTTTTTCGGTCCACCCTATTGTACATGTGTCTAATGCATGTAAAAAAAATTTTCTCTCCTTAATCATGTTATTTAATAGTGTTTAGCAATTTGTATATGATTAGAAATTCTTTATAACTGTGGTATATTTTTCAAACTCTTTACTAAGTTTACAGATGTTCTCTGTTGTTATAGTGGTATGTTAGATAATTTTCAATTCAGGATTAATATATTTACTGAAGTTTCTCTATCATTCTCTTAGGAAATTCTTTACCAAAGCCGTCCTATAATAGTACTCCAAGCTATATGGACATGTCAATTGGTATGTATACATTTGAGGAAAATTCATTAAAAAATGTATTAAATTTTGCAGGATTAAAGAAAGATTTTGAACTGCTCAGAGAAAGAGAGCTAAGTAGTTTTATGATGAAACTTCTAAAATGAACTCCTGAGAAGCAAAGTCTTTTGTTTAAAAGATACATTTGTCATCTGTGATACACTTAGGTTTCGTAATCTTCAAAGCAGTACTTCTTTTTTTATATTCTGTTACTTTTTTAATGGCTGATTTCTTATGTTTGAAGATAAAATTTTCTACCTGATTTAATTGCTGACTTACACATGTGTAAGATTTTGACCAAGAAATAATTGTAGAAGATTATGTGATTATTGACAAAGATGTAATTACTATCAAATATATGTTTTAACCGTTTCAGGGGTGCCGTTCGCACAGTGCGAACGCCTAAATCTAGTCTTTGTTTCACATGCATTCAAGGATTTTCAAGTTAGAGCAGAAAATGGCTAGTGCTGCCATCTGTTATCAGTTTAAAGAAGTAAAAACGTTTTGCAACCTTTAATAGGAAAAATTTTCAAGATTTTTTAGGTTAAAAAATAATCAGGAAAAATATCTTCACTGTGCAACAGTGGAGGTTATTGCCCCTGAAAGGGTTAAACAATTATTCAGATGTCAGCTGAAAGTGAGATGGCTGAACAGGGTGACATGAAAAATTTTCAGAATGTTAAAAAAAAAAAAAATCTAGAGGTGATTTATAAAAGCAGTTTTCAAATCTAGAGATTGTAATGACTGAAATTTAATCAGAAAGATAAAAATTGTTGTTTAAGAGCAAATTTATAGAGGAAAAGTATGGATAAAAGCTAAGCAATCTTTCATTGTAATTTTAAAATTAATTTATGAATTTGCTGTTTGTTGTTAGAAGCATTTAGAGAAAACATGCAGCTTAGTGGTTTCCAAAGAGTGGTTCAAAGCAACTGTTGTAAAATTCTGAAATCATATTTTTGCCAGAAGAGAGACCCATAACAGTGAATAATATTTGATATGAACCAAGTATTTTGTTTAAGTGGAAAAAAAATTAAAATGAAAACAAGGAGTGACAATTGTTTGGGCCTGTATTCATTGATCTTCCTGGGTGCCAGTGCCGAATGAAGGCTAAAAAAGTGTTAACATGAAAGAAAAATAAACATAGTTCAGATTTATTAATCTTTTTAGTTTTATTGTGTTGCCACTTAATTAACTACTGTTCTCCACTGAGGAAGACTGGTGAGGATTGGCTTAAACAATAGTTAGTTTATTGTCTTTAATATTTAGTTACACCTTTCTAAGGAATCTACTAGATTTATTCATTGGTACAAAGTACAGATTTTTTATTTCAATATAAATCTTTGAGTTAGCTTCATAAATGTTCTCTTTTCATATAGTAATTAACTAGTAATTTATTTTTATCTCATCAGAAGTCCTTAGACTCTTTTAACAGATTCTCCTACTTCATAGATGAAATTCTCAATCTTGTTAAAATTTTACTCATTGAATTTTATGTAGTGTATCGATTCAAAATTTCTAATCTCTTATACTTATTTATTTCAGATGAAAGAAAAGCATTCTTTGATAAGGTAATGTATTAATTAATTTTAATATGATTTAAAATATATTATTATGTATGTGTTATGAGGGGTACCAGAGATACCCCATTGTGTTGTGTGCAAAAATGGAGATGAACTCCAACAAGGTAACTAACAAGTCAACATGGTGTTACAAGTAAATAAACATTTTATTTACACTACTTTACAGTAATGGAAGAATTCATTAAAAGAATTCTTGGCTATATATAAAAAAATCAAGATCATGTTCTATCTGCTCCCTATGGGAGAATTATTACGGACCAAGCAAAGTTAAATTACAAATTATAAATATACCAGTTTGCCTCATCAAGCATTATTTTTAGGGGAAATTTAACCAACCTGGGGACCACTGAGTTTGCAGCAGCTCTCAATGTCATAAAGTTTTAAGTAGAGGCAGTCTGGGATTGTGGCCACAGCTCAGGGTCATTGCACCACTCCTGCTCTTCAAGTCTTCTTGACCGCCTCTCATCATCTAGTTCTTTCCCTGTCCTTCTGAAAATACTCTGGGCTTTTTGCTTTTACTAGCACCTCCCCTTAAATTTATTTCCCTTGTCGCTTCGTGGAATTTTTGGGGTATATACCTCCTCTATTCCTAAGAAATTTGGGGTGCGTGGTTTCCCAGAGGAAATTGGGGTACTAGCCCTACACTTTGTGCAGGTGTGGGCGGCAGGGCCCTCCAATATGGCCACGTTACAACCTTGAAATGCATCAATGGGAAAGATGGCGATATCATATTCTGTTGGAAGAAATTGAAATATCCCAACAGAGATTCCTTCAGAACATTATGTATGATTTTTAGATTCATTTATAGCTAGTAATATCCAATTGAAATTCTGCATATTGGTTTACTATTTGTAACAAGTATGTTAAAAGTAACTTCTCCTGTACAGAAGGTACAAAACACCTGTAATTTACAAAAAGTGGCCACATCATAGTCACAGTATCAGTTGCTAAATTTGCTGAGAATTTTCATTCACGAGAGATTAACTATGTAAGGGTGGGAGGTGGGGAATGTACTTCCAAATTCACAAGGTTTCTAGTAATGGTTATAAAGTTGTTAATAACCAGATTTTATGCATCAAGGTAAGTTTTAAAGTTAATCTGACTTCGAAGAAGATCTGTAGCTACATTTAAAGAATATATATATATATATATATATATATATAGTATAATTTCCTAGGTTTCATGTACAATAATTCTATTTTTTTTTTAATAACTTCAGTTCTATTTTTCAAGAATGTAGTTCTAATCATGCAAATTTATTTTAAAATTTTGTGTTTGCCTCAAATATGTATTAATAGTTTACGTATGTCAGTAGTATAAAGTGTGTTTGGGAATAATTTGGCATGCACATAGAATTTATTAGGAAGAAATAATAAAAAAAATGAGTGCTATTTTATGCATTTACATTTGTTCAGATTAATAAGTATTATTTTCATAGTATAAAATGAACTATTTACATCAGAGGGATGTATAAATACATAAGTAAATGTACCTTGTGTGCGCTTAAGTCAGAAAAATTTAAAATTAAAGTCCTTATTATAAAATTCATATATATGTTTCAAAGTTTAAAGTATTAAATTCATATATTGTTAGTATTTGATAGTGTTGTCCATTTTGCGAGGTTTTATCAGTTTTATCCCTGGTACATTTTACATATATATTATTATCTTAGTGATAACAGGTTTCTCATTGCATACAGAAGTATGTACTTTTATGTTGACTAGCATTTTTCTTTACATAGTGTTTGAAATTTTTTGATATGAACTATTTCCTTTTTTTATTTTTTAGAAATGTGGTGTGGTAACTAAACGAACTAAAAAGTTGTGTTCAAATCCTCCTAAGTGCGCAATACACACTGATATGGAGCGCTGTAGAGTCAGACTTGATCTTTTAAGGTATGAAGTTACAAAATCAGGTTTTATAAAGTTTTTACTGAGATGAAAAATACTGTGTAGTGAATTTTCTCACTGGGATGCTTTAATTTTATGAGTAATTCTGTAAATTTTCTTTAATTTTTCTTATGAGGCATCAGTAGGTTTAATTCATAACTATATCTGCAGTTCCCTAAAAGTCTAGAAAAAATTTTAAAATTCACTTTCGGGAATAAAGTAGACATACTGATACGTAATTTATCTATTAGTTTCTGTTTTCTTTAAACTAATTAAACATTAATGTTAGGGTAAAATGCTTTATATTCTTACCCTTTTTTATCCCCAGCTATCTTAAAATAGTTGACGTCAAAAAAAGTTTTAGTTGAAGAAAAGTTGTTATGCTTATTTTATGTCATATGAAATTTCTTTTACAGCCCAATAAATTTAACAACAAAAGATATATTTCTAATTGCTAAAATTTTGTAAGAGCTTAATTTACCTTTTTTAATATCTTAAGTTATATGATGGTTTAGCCATTAATTCCTTGTTATTTATTAGACACTAGCTGAAAACCCTCACTTTGCTACAGAGTACATTCAAATTAAATACAATGGTCAATGTATGCAAATAATGCCAAAAAATATAAATATATATATTTATAATAAATACGATGACCAATGTATACAACTGATGTAAAAAAAATAAATCTATTTATATATATATATATATATATATATTTATAAAAAAAATCGTAAGAGATATTTATTTTTTTTTTGATAATATCCAATCGTTTGCTGCATTAGAAAGAAAGAAAAAATTTTTTTGCCTATTTAGTTTTTATGCACGTGACGATAAATTTATTTAAAGTACCAGAAAAAGAAATCACGTGATCAGTATTTAATAAATTCTAAAAATTAATCTTTAAAAATTCACCAAAAATCAGAAAATCGAGGTAAAGATTCAAAAAAGATTTCATTTTTAAGGAAGTTTTATGATCTTTCTCGAGATATAAATTTTATAACCCCCAAATTATTATTTTAAATGCAAACTTAAAAAAAGTTACAAAAACAGCTTAAAAATTTAATTAAAAAAAATCTAAGAAGAATTTTTCAAAAATCTTTCTTAGTGCACCCCTACACCATAAGAAGAATCGCCATGCAAAATTTCAGCCCTTTATGTCCAGCGGTTTGGTCTGTGCGTTGTATGTCAGTGAGTCAGTTATGGAACTGTTTTAGATATATAGATAATGGCAAAAGAAATTTTTATTGGAAACTGTATCATTAGGCACTGAATTGTGTCCGGGGCGACCCGCATGCCGATTATGATGAGGAATGATTATTTGAATGGAAATTATGTATAACAACGATTCGGTCCCATAGTCTCACTGTCAGTGAGGACAGCCGCGGAAGCTGTCGAAATAAGCAACTTTTAGGGACAAAATCATTAAAATATGAATTATAAAAGCTCCGGGGCCCGATTTTCAAAAAATAATATGCCTATGTTTTAATCTGAACTATCAACTATATCTATACAAAATTTCAGCTCAATTGAAGCAACACTTTTCCACTTCTAAAGGAACAAACATAGGCCTATTCGAAATAAATAATAAATTTCACAGTTTCAATAAAACTGATTTTTGAATAAAGTTCAATAATTCAAAATCGATTTACGCAAATTAGGCATAAAATTGTACATAAGTTCAAAAACATAAAGTTTATAAGTTAAAGTTCTGTAATATTATACAAATAAATTTCCAGTTGATAGCCAATAAGTTGTAAATCTTTTTTTTACCTTAAATGTCCAATAAAAAGCATAGTTCCAAATGTAATTTTCTTCAATAAACCCTTAAGCATTGCCAATTTCAAAAATCCTTTTTGTATTTATCAATACCTCCTCCACTTGAATCTTTAAAATATTAAATGTTTTATTGATAATAAATGAAAATGTAGTTTGATGTGTTGCTATGGTTACTTGATTATGGTTGACAAAGAAAATTCAAATGTTAAATGTTTTACTGAAAAGAAATGAAAATATCGTTTGATGTATTGCTATGGTTGACAAAGGAAAGTTGTAAATGTGAAGCATCAGCTCAAAATTTAGGCCCCTAACTTTCTTTCTACTGATGAGATATACAGATATAGCCTATGTCCATCTAGAATAATGTACTGTAGCGTACTGGAAATGGTCTTATTTTTTTCCCAAGACCCCACAACTGCTGAAACACAGCTGCATGTTTTTCAAAGAATGTGTTGTTCGGAACACGTGGGGGGATTAAAAGCCATTCCCTTACAGACGTAGCCACTAAAACTGTCAACTTAACGTTTCGGAATGTAATAAAGTTTGGCGTCTAGAAGAAACTGTCAGCCGATAATCTGCCACCTCCTCCACCCCTTCTGAAAATCCAGACATTTAGGGGAGACGCTGTATAAAATTCGAGCGGGATAGACGTGTTTTTGCGAGGCTCCTGTGTTTTCGGGCCGAGAATGGGCCCTGGAGCGTGTATTTGTGAATCTGCACGTAAATGAGGTGATTACATCGGAAGTGTTTAGTGTTTAATTCTTTTGTTAATAAATTGTTAAGTTTGTTTTAAAAATTTGGCCTTCGTTTGTTAATTAGAACTCTGTCTTTCTTTGGTATGGATCAATAGTTGTGGAATTAATGCAAAATGCCTCAGAGAGATAATGCCTTACTACTTGTTGTGACGCCACAGTACCTTTCAAATAGTGAAAGAATTTTTCAAATAGGTGCTGTGGTTCCAGAGATTACCCTCCACATACAAAATCCGCTCTCTTTCTTTATATATTAGTATAGATGGAAATGTCTTGTGATTGTAACTTAGTCATGTATTAAACTTTATAAAGACACTTTAATTAAAAAAAAAGTCTGGGAAAGAGTTTGTAAGATGTTATCAAAATTGAATGGAAATTATGTATAACAATTATTAATGTCTATAGTCTTATTGATTGCTTTCATCAATTTTTTTTAGAGATGAACCAGATAATGGACAAATTGATGTTGATACTGTTGTAGAAAGTGATATTAAACCGTCCTTCAGTATGTGTGATGGAAGCATATCTGGTAATATAGATTTAAAAATTTTCAATACATTGGTTTATTTAACCTTTAGCTTAAGGGCCAATTTTTCTGATTCCCTCTTTAGAACGGGAAGTTTCATACCCCCTATGTAAGAACGGCCATTAAGGGGGTTATATCTATCTCTCTCTCTCTATATATATAATTATTTATTTATTCATTCTTTGGCCCGTATTCTTGAGATACATGCTATCCCAGCCCATAAGGAAAAGGTTTAAAAAAAGTGTTTAAATACCATCAAACATAGTATTTAATAATATTTAAAAACCGTTAAACATTTTTATTAAATTTTTAAATTAATTAAAATTTATACAGGTACCATAGATAATCAAAAATGGTCACAGTAAAAATTATATGTCTATTGGCCTTGGTATCAGTTGGAATTTGTATAAATCAGTAAAAAATTATTGGTGTGTTACCAAATTTTTTTTTATTGTCTTGAGCTTTGAATTACTGATATCTATAAACAAATTTTGATTTATATAGTATACATTTATTTGGTAAGTATATGGAATAATTTTTCACTTTTAGGATAATTATAGTTGTCTGTAAATTCATTTGTATATTATTGATGTTTAAAACTTTAACATTAATTTATTTGGGTATGAGTGTATAAAATTTTTTCCTGTGCTTTTAAAGTGCTTGTCTTTCATAATGAAATGTGACCTTTCACCTTGTTATGTATTCCTTCTTCCACTCAGGACAGCCTGTTTACAGGTTGATAATGATTTTGTTAAAGACTTGCTGATCTTAATAACAGTAGAAAATAGCCTAAAATAAAAGGGTGAGATTTGAGTATGATTTTTTTAGAACCATACAGCAAAATCCTGAAGACCATTGAAGGGGGGAAACAAGACTTTTTTTGATGCAAATTTGTGGGAATAAAGTATTCATAGAGACTTACTAAAGTGTATGTTTTATAAACTTGTCATATTTTGAAATAAATACATACTAACAACATTCAGCAACACTCGAGGGAGTGGTGGAATGGGATATTTCTAAAACGTTCTCTATTGGGAAAACTGTATTACAGTCGAATCCTGTTATAGCAAACCCGGTTTATAATGAACGAAAATTTTGGTCCCGCCATTTTCCTATTATACGTAATTTAATTAGTATTATGTCAGTTTAATGTAATCAATTTTTGTAGATTTAATTCATTAGTGATCATTTTTAATATATTTTATTATTTTTTTAAAATACATCATTATTGAATACACATTGCAACTAATGAGTTATACATTTTGTGAACTCTAATATTTTACTTAATAGTTCAGATAAAGTGCACCACCAGATAAAGCAAACAAAACCTTTGGTTCCTTGAAGTTTGTTATAACAGGGTTCGACTGTAATACTATATTCAGTAAAGAGCATTTCAGTTTCAGCAAATATTAAAACATAGATTGTCAAGTTGTATCACATTTTTGGGGCAACAGAGAAGAATAGGATGGAGATATTAACATTTCAAAAAAGAAACTCTTTAGACACAATTTTTGTAGTGTATTATGATCCAAAGACCATCATAATCAAAAAGATTTGGAGGGATATAAACATTGCCAATCATTAAGAACTATATTTGGGAAAACCATTCCTTTATTGCTATCTTCTGTGCAAAACATTTGTTTTTATAATTTAATGCAATAGAAATACTTTAGGTAATATTCATTTGGCCCCATATTGCGTAACAAAGAATATTAAAACTGAGAAAATATTTCTGTATCAGAATTTCTCATTATGAAGGAGGCTCAATCTTCTAAGGAAGAAAGTACTATATACATTATCGGTGAATCTGTAAAGCATTATTTCATAGTCTCTAGCTCTTGCAAACAAATGAAAAAGAAACTGCATTGTGTGATATAACTGATGAACTTGGAGAACAACAGTAAACTGTGTTACATTGTAATAGGTTTGTTGCCATATTAAAGTAAAAAAAATATCCCTCTAGATGTTTTTATGAGTCCCTGTGATGTTAATTTGTGCGTGATCTCTTTCATTGTTTGTTTATTATTTGGAATGAAACCAAACCTTATTATATAATGCTATAACTTAACTTTAAAATTTCAACATAGATTTTCCTCTGCAAAGTTTTTTTAAACATACATGTTTAGTATATATGATTTTATGTAATTTGATCAAAAACTTTCTTTTGGATTTTCACCCAAATATTTTGCCTATGTATTCTCCCATTTTATTGATGCATTACATAAAATAAAGTTATCTAATGTGTTCATATAATAAAAGTTTATTTCTAATGACAACTTGCTTTTTCAGATTACTCAAGTGGAAGCTTATATTTTTAGATAGAGACATACCATTTACCAAATGGTTGGAGCAGATTTGAGCCTTATAAATTTTGATAATCCTGCATCCCAGTTGCAGGTTTCCAAGTTGCATCTACTTGGAAGTGTATTAAAGAATATTTTTAGACTGCTCCTGTGACTGGTACAAGTGAAAGTCTGAATTTCTGGGATACTTACTGATGTCATACTTACAGTTGCATGAACATATTAAAAGTGCCCTACTTCTAACATAGAATTTTTCCTAAGCCTTGAAAATAATTTCAAATTTAGATGCAATATTTTTGAAAGAACTTACTATTTTTTTAACAAAAATTTGAATAAAAACTTTTTCTTTTGGAATTTTGAGTATGTATTCACCTATTTTTTTACTGATGCATGACATGAAACACAAAGTTGTAACCACTGTATCACAAATTAATAAACATGTAGTCACTATTACTGTATGCTTTTTTAGGCATGCATGCATATATATATATATGAGAGGATCATGAGCTAAGGTCAAGAAAATGCAGGAGAAAAAAAATCCATTAAACTTATTGTGTGCTTTTATAATAGGATCATAACTCTTCTAAAATTAAAGAAGAGTTGGAAGGACCATAAGCAAAATCAATTCATGTATGTATACACTAGCTGAAAACCCGCACTTCGCTACGGAGTACATTCAAATTAAATACAACAGTCAGTGTATGCAATTAATGCCCAAAAAAAAAAAAAATATATATATATATATTTATAATAAATACAACGATCAATATATACAATTGATGTAGGAAAAAAAATATATATATTTATAAAAAAAATCGTAAGGGAAATTTTTATAGACAAAATAATGTCCAACCGTCTGCCGCATTAGCAAGAAAAAAATATTTTTTTGTCTATTTAGTTGTTATACATGTGACGATAAATTTATTTAAAGTACCAGAAAAAGAAGTCGCGTGATCAGCATTAATAAATTAAATTCTAAAAATGAATCTTTAAAAATTCACCAAAAGTCAGAAAATAGAGGTAAAGATTCGAAAAAGATCTCATTTCAAAGGAATTTTTATGATCTTTCTTGTGATATAAATTTTATAACCCTCAAATCATTATTTTAAATGCAAACTTTAAAAAAGTTACTAAAACAGCTTAAAAATTTAATTTTAAAAAATCTAAGAAGAATTTTTCAAAAATCTCTTAGTGCACCCCTACACTATAAGAAGAATCACCATGCAAAATTTCAGCCCTTTAGGTCCAGCGGTTTGGTCTGTGCATTGTATGTCAGTCAGTGAGTCAGTCACGGAACTGTTTTATATATATAGATAATAGTGTTGCAAAATTAAGTTTGTCAAGAAAATACCAGTTAAATAACATGACCTGTGTTCATATTTCAAATTTTTTTAACACAAACAAATGACGAAGGAGAATTGCTAAAATTAAAAGGTAACAGAGTGGATTCTGCATAAATAATTTTTTAAAAGAGTCTATAATTTTATAAAAGAATGGATTTGTTATAAAATGCACTCTATTTATATATTTCAATTCATTAACTTGCATTTTTGACAAAAGTTGAAAACACAAAGAAAAGTACCACGTAAATTCACTATAAATTTGTTACCCTCAACTAGATTTTTAGAGGCTTTAAATGAATTTGACCACAAAAATTTGCAACCAATTAAATAGTTTAGCAAACTGCCTAATTGAAGCCTGCTGATATCTTGATTAGGAAATAAATTTTGATTTCCAATTCCAGTTTAAAAAATAAAAATAAAAATGCATGCAAGTCTGGAGTTATTTAAGTAATTTTGTATCCAATACAGATGAATGAAAGGTTTTGCACATAATTATAAATATAAAGTATTCTGTAGAGGTGCATTGTATGTGTTAAAGGCGAACTATTAATCAGTGTCTTTGTGTACTTCAGATTTTTCAAAACAAGAATGTTTGTAAATGGCAGGGTCAAGTAGATTGAATATACAACAGGGACTGGTAACCCCTTGGAGTACCAATTTAATTTGAAGAAATTCTCCCTGTGATTTAAATTTACTTAATATTGTTTCAAACTGCTTAACAAGTTAGAATTGTCATTCTATTCTTTAGCACAAAAAATTATGACAATTCTGACATCAAATATACTGAAGGGGTTAAGTAACTTAAAATCTCAATTTTGGGCCGATATCTCTTCTTTCTCTCTCATATATGTGCAACCATTTAGCATGGTGCAGAAAACATCAGCTTTGGACCAGACTTCAGTGAGGTAATGTTCTCCTTACAGACAAGTCGCAATTCTACCTGGACACTGATTCTTGATGTACTGCCATCTGGAGAGAACCCGAGATCAGAAACCTTTCGTCTAACATCCGAGAAAGGAGCATAGGTAACATCCAGCACAGGTGTCATGGCCTGGGTAGGCATTATGTTGGATGGCCGCACACCTTTCCATGTGTCTGACAGAGGATCCGTGACTGGTGAGAGGTATAATTGGGAGATCTTACAGTCCTATGTTTGACTTTTCAGGGACACAGTTGGTCATTGGTTAATTTTTATGGACAACGATGCTCATCCACATGGGGCTTACCTGGCTGACGATTATCTTGAAAGTCAGGATATTCTCTGGATGGATTGACTAGCCAGATCTCCAGACCTAAACCCTATTGAACATGTCTGGGAGGCTCTTGAAGGGCAATGGCAGCTTGTCACCCCTCCCTCGGAGAACCATCCAGGAGCTGAAAACTGCGTTGATGCAGGAGTGGGACCAACTGCCATAGGGACTCGTCAACTGTCGTTTCCAGTGTAGTATCATTCTGCGAGAGGGGACCATACTCCATATTAGAGTTATTCCCTGTTCAATCTTGCAACGTGGGTTTTGGGTATTCCTATGCTGATGAGCTAGCTTAACTGACGATCATGAGGGTATACCATGACTGTTGTATGGTATATTTTTTTTCTTGTATAACTGCATCCATACCAAATTTCATTAAAATGTGTCCATTAGTTTTCAAGAAATTAAATAAAATGTAAAAATTCTCTTAATTTTGAACAACAGTGTACATAAATAAGAAGTTTAAAGTATTAAATACTTTGATTAATATGACCATAATTTTCTTAAAATATTAATTTTATAAAGTTTAAGAGAGTTAAAGGTAAGAATGTGCCTATTTAAAATTAATAGACTTCAATAGTCTCGTTTGCTGAAAATTATTTTTAAAATGTTAGAGATAGATTTTGATCATTTTTCACAAATAAAATAAGCATTATAATTGATAGTTCTGATTCTTTTGTAGTCACCACATATAAAATAGGGAGACAAGTTACGCATTAGACAGTCAACTTTTTGGAATGTACTGAAACCCAAACAACTAGAAACACATTGACAGCAAAAAATGCGCAAATTTTATTAACTACTAATTTTGTGACCATTTAAAATACAGTGACTTCATAAAATATTTTTTCTTCTTTTTATAAAAGCTACAAAAAGTTCTTAAAAACTGACATCAACAGCAAGTAAAATTATATATAATTTAATTCAGCGCCTAATAAATAACATTTATCGTCATATCTAAATTTATTAAAATACAGTTTTTAAAGCAGTTTTTATGCAAGTTATATACATAGTATAGAATCTTAAAAATGCTTAACCACCTAGGCATTTGAGGTGTATTTTCCTGTCACATACTTTCAACTTGGCAAGTGTTTGTGACAGAGTATTCCATTCTTAACCTGATCTTCAGACGTGGCTCAAAATGTTACAATTTTGATGCTTTGGATACCAAACTAGAGGATTAAATAATTTATATGAAATGTTTTTTTCAAGCTGAAAGAAAGAGAAAAAAATGTGTCTCAAATGCTTAGGGGATTAAAGGGAAACAAATGTAACATAGAAAATAGTTTCATTATTTTAAAAATTAGTTTTCATGTTATTTGTATTGTTGAGCAATAAATGTGAATTTCATAATATTGAAGTTTTAGAGTAAAATAGAATTTCAGAACAAAAATGAACATTATAAAAAAATAAACCCATGAGTCATACATATTAACTTTTTTACAAGTACACAAATATACTTTTCCATTTAGCATTACATGATTAAAAAACAAACAAAAAAAAAACCTATGATATAGTATTAAATAATTTGGATATAATTTCACCACTTTCATTAGGTAAACAGTATAAAGAGCAAATATTTACTTTTTTTAAGATTTGAAATCTAACTAAATTTGAGTACTAAAATAAATTCCTTTAATTTTATCTATTCGTATAAAATTTATCAATACTTTGCATGTTATTTTCAGATTTAAATGCTTAACACCAAATTACCCAAAAGCCTAAGAGTAGCGGCAAAATAAAAACTAATTTCTTTTATAAAAAAATTATACAATAAATAGGAAGATGAAGACTTACACAAACTGATAAACTAACAAAGGTAATACTGAAGCTTGTTTGAAAATACAAAAACAAAAACTGGTCATTTAGTATGAAAGAATTGCTTGCTGACTAATTCAGTTCTATAACTGAACACTAATCAAATGCTTGAATCTAAAGCCTTAGGAAAAAAATGCATATAAAAAGTAAATACAACATATTTGAAAAAAACAAACTAGCTGATTTATACCTATTATAATTGATATAACATTTATAGAACTGAAATTTCTAATAAATTAATATTTTGTATAAAAATATTTTTATAGTATGCTATCTTGATTTTGTTTAATTAAAATAGAGAGCAGCACATGGAACTTAGTGAATTTAATTACATATCGAACAACAATTTTAACAACAGCTTAAAATTTAGAAGTGTCCTGGACATAAACAAGTCAATGCAGCAAAATTTTATCACACATGTTAAAAGCAGAAATGGACGGAAGAACTAGAAAATTCAGTTATCACAGACAAATTATTCAGCGCATTGGTGATCCACCCAAATAGTGTGAAGGCGACATTGACACTGGTGTATTGGGCTGTGGAGATAGGATGTCAGCACTCAAGTAACACTGGTTATTTTGGAACTCTTCAAGGGTCTCGGAAAATCTGGTCCATTCATCAACCTTAGGATTGGCCAATTGCTAAGGAAAAAAAACAATCGGCACATCATGCAGCTGTTGTAAAATAGCAAACAGATAGATACTATTTTATGCAATTAAATTGTGGTTTATAATGATGGTTTCTGCTTATATCCCATTCCCTCATGAAATTTATCTTTCTTATGGAGACAAGAGTCAAAATGCTTCGAAAGAAGAGACACTGTTAATGAAGTGGTTAATACAATGTAATACAATTATAATGACAATAATGAAACAAAATTCTTTAATTAAAGAGTTTAGAGCTCCCTCTAAATCTAATGCAGGACAGGGTAAAGTCGTACAGTGCAGCCAGTCAAAAAATTGTATTCTACAGTTTAGGCTAGCTGTATTATTATAACCATCCTAAACTGCATAAAATATATAATCTATACATGTCAACTTGTAATAAAACCTTTAAACTTATTTTTTTCGCTTTACAGAAGTTTACAATTACTACCAAACTTAAATAAATAAATAATAATAATAATAATAATAATAATAAATAAATAAATAGAGATTGCATGAAATTAGAAAATTCATATTTTTTGAATTTGCAAGAAAAACCTTGTACATTTTATACTCAACCAATTTTTTTAAAAAAAATTTAACTCCTTTTCATATCACCATTAATAAATACCTTTACCTTATTTCTGCTGCTCTAGTATTGTAGCATGTATTCACTCTAATATATCCTCATTTCAAATAGTTTAGAATTTAAAAACAAGACATTTGAACCAAAAGAGAGGTAGGTAATGGGGTAAAAAAAAAATAAATTGGTTACTGTTTTTTTTTTTTTAAACAGGAGATTAAGAAAAGTGGATAATCATGCTTAACTAACTTTGAATCAACTAATTAAAAAAAAAATACATTGAGACACAATAACTTATCTAACAAAATATTACTGTAAAATGAAGTAAAAACTGATATCAAATTCACATTAAACAACCATAAATGTACAACGTAGCTATAAAACAAAATTGCATAACAAAGCATCTTGATATTCACTGAAGCTTCTCATCTCATTCAGCTATATTTAAAAAACAGAATAGTCCTTTTATCTTAAAAAAAAAAAATACAAGATGTCATACTATGACTGCATTTGATTCACACATTTATTTGAATAGCATATTCAACAAATGTGACTTTTTTACCATGATTATCAGAAAATCATTCAACTAAGTGCTAACCAAATAAATTATGAAATAAAACTTCATTTGTACATTTAAAATTTAAAAAGTAAACTATATGTTTACAAAGTAAGAAACAAATTTATTACTTAAAGGAATGCAGTTTAAAAATGAAAAAAAGGTTTAAAAGGCTAGTAAAATTGTTTAAGGGCAATATATAAGAGCAGGGTGCACAAAAGATAGTTAAGTGAAGACCCACCTAAAACATGGTTCCAAAAGAACGCGAGAAATTTATCATAAAGGCAAATTTATTTAGGGCACTTAGACATTGATAAACTTAATTATCTAATCATGGATGAAATTTTATGAGCAATAGTTCATCCTGAATTATAATATGAGGACTATACATGTGGATCAGTTTGTAAAAATAAAGCATCTTACAGTGGAAATATACCATTACATTATAAATGCACACAAACCAATACAATCAGTTCTTAGAAATTTTAAATGTGCTAAAATAATCTTCACCTTACCATTAATGGCTAACATTATATATTTGTTAAAAAAAAAATCTATGTAAATTGTAAATTAAAACAGATTTCAAAGTAGATCATAGGGAGCAGCATTTACAACTTACATAAAAAGGTGAAAAAAAGAATCTTACCTCTCCAACATCATACAACCAAACTTTTCCTAAAGCATCTCCGACAGCCACATGCTGTCCAGAATAGGTCCAGGATACACGATTCAAGGCAGGACTACCCTCAACAACAGTGCCAACAGTAGGAAGCTGTAAACATTTAATACAATTAACATACAACTTGGAGTAACTTATTTCTCTGCCAGAATGTCAATTTAAACATGGTCTAACTTTATATTAACAAAAGACATACATTCAGGTCTAATTTTATTGCACTCAAAACAAAGTACTTTGTTTCATTACCTAACACACATAAATAAAAACTAAGAATGTACAGTACACCTTTTCAACTACTTGATTTTTTGCTGTGAACTAATAACTACTATCACCAGAATATTTCAAACATAAATGTTATTATAGACCCCTAACTGGTTAGCTTGTAAAGCATATTTCACCTGGTTAGCAGTGCAGGTGAAATATGTATAGCTGCAAAAAAAGATCTCTTTCCATTCTCTGTTCTAATTTGTCTATTATTTTAATTAACTTAAAAGAATTTCAAAAACTGCTCATAGTATACATATCCAAAATATTTATTTACTTCCATGCTTCCCCTCTATCTACATATACATATCTGAAACAAAAAATAAATTGTTGGAATGTATGAAACTGGTGAAATTAAGTTACTTAAATAGCATATCACATTAAAAATAAAAACTTTAGCACAGCTCCAACTCTAATAGTAGCAGATATGAAAAATTCCCCTTTTGCATACTTCAAATTTGACTTCATTAGAACTCCATATGAAGTAAAATTATTCTTTAAAAAGCTCACTGTTTTATAACCCATTTATCAATAATAATCTCATAACACAGGGGTTCTTAAACTTATGTAGTCCGAGGACTCCCTCTTGAACAAAATTTCTTTTTGCGGACTCCATCCCAACTCTAGGCATTTTAAGTCGTTTTTGAGACTTAATTTCTGGCTCAATAATCTCATAGGCACTATGTTATAATAAATATTGGTAAAAATGTATCGCTGGTTATTTTAATAAATTGCCTTGCACATTTATACAGATGAACATTTTTATTAGGACATAGAATAAAAATATAAAATGAATAAAAACAGCGGTAAAAAGAATTTTAAAAGTTACAAATCATAATACATTAAACTCATACAAACATTTCTTGGTCAAATATTGGTAAAAATAGATCTATCTTATTATAATATGCTTTCTGTAAATGAATTTTACTTAATGAGATGGGTGCAGTGGTTCTCTTGAAACCAGAACCGCAATGTCAGGCTCTATGTTGGAAAGTTTTTTTCTGAGGTCCGCTTCTACATTGAGTTTATTTCTATACTTTGATTTCATATATATAACAGTATCGAAAAAGCCTGTATACATAAATATGTTGTGCAGAATGGAATAAAATGTTGGAGGGCTTCATTTGCAAGTAATTCATTGGCAGGGTAATCAGATCTGAGAAATAACAGAAAGTTTGTGAGTTCATTTTTGTTGAATTGTAGATTCAAAGACGTATTGCATGATAATTCAACGAGAATATCTTGTTCAAGTATAAATTGTTAGTGTCAAAATTGTTTTGCGGACCCCCCAGGGGTCAACGGACCACAGTTTAAGAATCTATGTCATAACAGATTGCCGCTGAGAAAAGTATTTTGAGCGGTTTATAGCCACTGATATAAGCAATCAAGAAGAAAATTTTGGGATGAAACTACCTGTGAAGAAATGCATCACACTTTTGCATTTGTTATATTGTGAGGAGTTATAGTTATTATTTAAAAAAAAAATTTAAATGACTAATTTTCAATCTTTTCCTAAAAATAATTAAATTATGACACCGATTTTAATTGATACAACAATAATTGTACTTTACAAACAATGCAATACACTATTTACCAATAAGTATTTGAACACCCATGCAAATGACAATATCTGTGATCCTGATATACATCATGCCCTCCGCCATTAACTATCGTGTAGGAAACAACATTGGCATTAGTCACATGCAAGATGCCACAAAGTGCAGAGTTATCTGATTTCGAGAAAGGTGTAATCGTTGGGTATCACAGAAATGGGCAATCCTTAAAAGGGACATATCTAGCGAGCTGAATTACCCAAAATCGACAATGGTCTACGTGATTCAGAAGTGGAAGGTGAGCGGTGATTGTCAGAATGAGCCTTGAGTCGGCAGACCCACGAAACTGGGAGATAGAGACTGATGAGTGTTATCCAGAGAAATTTGAAAGAACTACACCCAACCGATGGCACACATACTCCAGGAGTTTCAACAGGCATACGGGAGTATTGTTTCAATTAATACCATCCATAAGGAAGCACATCTGCTTGGTTTTCATGATCATGCTGCTGCTCATAAGCCTTTGATCACAAAGTCCAACCGTGCTGCTTGGTTAATGTGGTGCAAAGCACATCAAAAGTGGACCATAAATCAGTGAAAACGGATTCTCTGGAGAGACAAATCAAGGTTCACCCTCTACAGTTTGGATAGCAGGGTCTGGCGTCTGCCTGGATAACACCTCCTGCCAGAATACATTGTGCCCACAGTAAAGTTCGGTGGAGGTGTAATTATGGTCTGGGATCCTTTGTCCCAATTCATGTTAAGCTCAACGCCGATGTCTATCGCACTATTTTGGATGACAGTGTGCTTCCTACTTTGTGGCGGTTTTATGGGTTGGACCCATGTTACTTCCAGGACAACAATGCCAGCTGTCATGTTGCAAGGTCCACCATGGATTGGTATGGTGACAATGGGATTAACCGAATGTTACTGGCCTGCCCAGAGCCCAGACATGAACCCTATTGAGAACCTCTGGGATGAGTTGGATTGCCAAATTAAGGGGTGCTACAACCATCCAAAATCGGTGAAAGAACTTACATGTCTTCTCTAAGCTGAGTTGAAGAAAATACCACTAGCCATCATACAAGGACTTGCAGAATGCATGCCCCGGAGGGTTGAGGTTGCAATTGCCTCTTGTGGAGGCTCTACCAACTATTAAATATGAATAAATTTTGTTTTTCTTTTCTATCACAGGTGTCCAAATACTTACTGGTAGATAGTGTATTTCATGTGGCAAATTAAGAATGCCTGATACAAGGGGAGAAGTAAACTACTTCAATCAGCATCTTAGAAACTTACTAATACCTAACATTACACAAATTTCAATTTTAAAAATGATGGTTTGCTCTTTCTTAATTTCAAACAGTAGACAAAAAATAAAATATATGCAATATAAACTGTTTTTTCTATTTACTGTTTCAAAAATTGTAAACCAATTAAGAGGTAATATAACATTGATACCATTTGATATTAACTGAAAATAGATAATTGAAAACTGAGAAAAAACAAAACAAAAAACTAACATTCCAAAAATCTACAGCTAACAAAATTTTATTTCCTTTTTTATGTCATAAACTGTAATCACAACACAATAGGTATATGAAACTAAGTTTACAATCTTATTAATAAAGATAAACTAGAGATTCACTGCACAAGAAACATGTGAAACATAAAATTAGACCCCCCCCCCTTTTTTAAACATATATTATTAAATATACTTAAACTTTTATACATGGTTTTATTTTTCAGCTGCATTAAACAAAGTCAGTCACAGGTTACTCAGTTTTCATGATGCAAATTTCTCACAATTCATGACATAGTTTTCTGAATAGATCAAATATTTTCCAGCTTGTATCTTAGCAACCAAGTTTTATTATAAGCTACATTAATCATTGGTCAGTTATGATATAGATATAACAGATTTGCAGAAAAGGAAAATTTGTTACAACTGGAAATCAGTTGATTGTAAATTGATTTTTGATTTCTCTCCAATGATTTCCAGTTAGTTAATACCTTCAACTCTAATGAAAATGATAGCATAATATAGCAGAAGACAGTGAAATTCTGCCAGACAATTATGTCCTCCATTGTGCATAATTAATACAAAAATGCCAATCTGCTGAAATAAGGATGTATTGAACCAAAATGAAATATATATATATATATATATATATATATATATATATATATATATATATATATATATATATATATATATATATGGGACTTCTACACAACTAAAAAATATCTGTAAATATCAAAAACAATATACCTCTGTATCACAATTTAAATTCCAAAGATCAAAATTTCCAAGTCCATCAACACAAGCAAATAAAGCAGGGTGAATAGGTGACCAGCTTACATCAAAGACATAATCTGAATTATGTTCGAATGAATACAATGGCTGAGTCTCCTAAAAATTAAAAAAAAAACAGACAAATATTAATTTTTTTCTTGATTGTGGCAGGCATTTGCCTTTTTAACATTCACTCATTCCACACTGTAAATTTCTTGACTTCTTTATTATGGGAGCACCATACAGGTGATTCAACATCTCTCCCTATGAATGGAGGCACAAGAATAATCATACTTTTATCGGGATTTGAACCAGAGTCTGCTCTGTGGAAGCTTGTGATACTAACCACTATACAATGTGGGCTGCAGAAATATTTAATGCATAAAATAAATTTAACATTAACAACACAAAAAGACTCTCCACAACATTCTGTTTTAGAGAAGAACTGCATTGCATATAAGCTTCAGTCATGCTTTTTGGCATTTCAGAACACTCAAAATAATTAGGTCACATACACACAACTGCTAACTATTATGCAATATACACGAAATTTCAGCTTTTGACTCTTCACTCCATAATTAATATAATTTACTCTATTAACCCTTCAGCGGGTGCACCCGTGTACAGAGTGCAACATTTTCGTAATTTTGAATGGTTTGTTTTTACATGTAAGGTTTGAATGTTCTAAACAGTTTCAATTTATAGCTACACCCTTTCTAATGTAGATATGATTTTCTGAATACTTGTATTCCTTTCCATTCATTGGTAGTCATGATTTAACTGTGGTACACAAACAATTATACTGGATTACAATACGACAAAAGCAAAAGTTGATGTACTCTATCAAATGTGCAGCTATTACACGGTATCCCACATATCACGAAGATGGACAATCTCATATTTTTTTAGGATTTTGGACATAATAGGAATCCATTTGCAAGTTGTCCTTAGATCCAATAATCCAGACAGTTTTGAAATAAGGCGATTGTATCTGCATTCTTTGGCCTTTAAATATAATTATGTCTCAATATTATAAACATTTTATATTTGTCATAAAATGCAGAATTTTATTTTCAATTTGGAAATAAAAAGTTTTTTACAAAAGGAATAATCAAGGTTGAAAGAGATGTTGCATTTTGTACCACACGCACCTGCTGGTGTTCCAAAAATTGGCGTGCCTGCTGAAGGGTTAATTATGTGTTGGTTCTAAACATCCACTGGTATGGTATAAAAATCCCATTTAGTCAGAACTGTTCTGCAGAAAATCATGTTTTATTACATATACAGACCTTGCTGCACCTAGTAATATACAGATAATTTATGTTTTTGATGATTGAAACATGTCAATGTTATAAGCAAAATGTATTTTATTAGTTCCCTATTGAAGTAACATCAACATTAGTTTGGCAATTACAGTGGAATCTCAATCTATCGTTTTTCAAGGGACCGACTGACCTGAATGATAAATGCGGGAACATAATAAAGCAATATGATCGTTGGGACTGGGTGAAATAAATGACACATACGGGAAAACGATCGATCGAGATTCCACTGTACTTTAAATAGATAAAGAAAACTTTTGTTGTTTTTAACTTTTATTTCATTAGTGTTGTGGCATTTATTTGAACTTACATGTAGCTATTTATTTTGAGAAATTTGGTACTTAGCAAAACCAAAGCCCATTTTCAAAATTTCAAAGTATCACATTAAGAACAATAATTTGTAAAGTTATCAAGCAAGGGTAAAAAATTTCCTCAGTGAAATGCAAAGCAATCACAGCACAATTCTGTTTATTCAATATCAAAAGCAATATTAATTTTTAGCACAACGGATGATGGGACTTTTTCCATCTTACATGAGAGCATTAAAATACATATATCAGGAAAATTGAAATAAAAAGCCTAGAAAATGAGTGTTATTAAAAGTCGGGTGACATATGAACAGAATCATTCTTTACTTCATTTCTTCAAAACCTGAACTCTACAAATTATATGAAAGACAATTCAAATGCTTTGGCTCCAGAGAAAAGAGTCCTGAAGCCAGGATTCTTCTTTTATGAGCAAGACAAAGCCAATACTCTCAATACTGTTAAGTCTATACTCTCCAGAGCCAGACAATATATGCATAGTTGGACTCAAAAAAGAAGATCCTTGGCTTCAGGGTTCTTCTCGTTAGGTCAGAACTATATATTGTGTGTAGAAATAGAGTTTTCTTTAGACAAATTTATGTGCTCACTGAACAAACATGACTAAAACCAGAATGATTCAAGTACCTTTAAAGACCAAAGCTTAACTGTCCAGTCAAACGACGATGTTAAAAATAAATCAGGAAATTCTGTAGGACCTCTGCTTCTATGAGTACTCACAGCTGTTACAGGACCTTGGTGGCTTTCAAATGCTTCAACAATACCACTTTTGCTACCATGGCGACATGCTATAGTTCAAAAATACAAAATTAAAAAAATCTAATTGATTATGACTTATGGATTTTGTTGCTAAAAATTTATCAATAGTAAACATGTTCAAAAAGAGTTTGTTCATGATAGTCGCACCTCTACTAGAATTTTAAAATGTAACACTCTTCTAGCAGAGGCCTCTGCTAAAAGAGTGTTATATTTCTTCTTTAGCTATATTTTCAGGAAGAGCTAAAAAAGAAATGAAATAGCTCTTCCTGAAAATATGGCAATTTTGAGATGTAACACTCTTTTAGCAGAGGTGCGATGTTTCCTAAAACTATAGATGACTAGTAAAATTTTGTACAGATAAAAAACAAACAAACAAATTTCTGAATGTAAGTAAACTTTTTACATTAATTTTTAAACATATTTACAAGAAAGTTTATAAATAATGGTGAGGAGAAATCCCAAAGAAAATAAAAAAAGAAGCTTATATATGCACATATGACATACAGCACTCTAGATATAATTACCAGAATATACTATTCCATCTTCTCCACCAACCACAAAATTGTTAAACTCCTCACTAGGAAATGCCATGCAGGTGACAGCAACTGTCCTAGACTGTTTCTGCTGGTTTAATTCAATAGTGTCCTGTGAAAAAAAGCACAATAAGTGAGTTTTATAATTTGTGGAACCATTAAAGAAAAATTTGACCTATTTGTCATAAAACATTTTTGCTTTCCATGTGAGTTATAACACACCCCAACATATTATGAGAAAGTGTCATGGAAAATAATCCCTTTTTCAATTAAAAAAAAATTAATTCAGAATGTAATTGATGACAGAGTAATGTAATAAGAGATAACTGACTGATAGACAACGCACAGACCAAACCACTGGATCTAAAGGGCTGAAATTTTGCATGGCGATTCTCCTTATAGTGTAGAGGTGCACTAAGAAAGATTTTTGAAAAATTCTTCGTTTTTCAAAATTAAATTTTTAAGCTGTTTTTGTAACATTTTTAAAAGTTTGCATTTAGAATAATAAATTGAAGGTTATAAAATTTATATCACAAGAAAGATCATAAAAATTCCTTTAACATGAAATCTCTTTCGAATCTTTACTCCCCTTTTCTGATTTTTGGTGAATTTTTAAAGACTAATTTTTGGAATTTAATTTATTAAATGCTGATCACGTGGTTTCTTTTCTTTTTGTAATACTTTAAATTAATTTTGCGTCATGTACATCACAAAATAAATTGACAAAAAAATATTAAAATATGATAAAAGATAAAATTCAACCACTAGACTAATTGAGATGGAAGTTTTTTAAAGAATTTAATTCAAATTAGTATGTTTTATGGATATTAAACATACAAATTAATTGCATACATTGATTCTTGTATTTAATTTGAGTATTTTCTTCTAAATTATCTATATATATAAAACAGTTCCATAACTGACTGACATACAATGCACAGACCAAACTGCTGAACCTAAAAGGGCTGAAATTTTGCATGGTGATTCTTCTTATAGTGTAGGGGTGCACTAAGAAAGATTTTTGAAAAATTCTTAGATTTTTTTAAAATTAAATTTTTAAGCTGTTTTAGTAACTTTTTTAAAGTTTCCATTTAAAATAATAATTTGAGGGTTATAAAATTTATATCACAAGAAAGATCATAAAAATTCCTTTAAAATGAGATCTTTTTCGAATCTTTACCTCCATTTTCTGATTTTTGGTGAATTTTTAGAATTTAATTTATTAAATGCTGATCATGTGATTTCTTTTTCTCGTACTTTAAATAAATTTATCATCACGTGCATAACAACTAAATAGACAAAAAAATAGACAAACTTTTTTTGAAGTACAAAAACTAAGGTTAAATAAAGTTTATATATTTCATTCTATATGTGAATTCTTAGATTTTGCATTACAACAATTGAAAAATACAAAGATGCAAATGAAAATTACAACCATTTTTAAATGAGATATTGTAAGGACTATTTTTAAATCAAGGTTTACATGCAAGAATAGAGCATAAAAACCTGAATAATAAGCAAGAAAATGTGAAGATTATACTGTTATTAATTTTTAATAAAATTGGAAGTCTGATTTTTTTTTATGAGGAAGGGGTGGGGTAGGGTATTCTCCAAGAAATTAAAATCAACCAAATTTATCTCTAATTAGACAGAATTCCAAATCCACATTTTCACAGATAGAAGAATCAATGAGGTACATATAACTACAGTCACAGATCTTTGGCACTGGAAAATTAATTTAGAGAACAAAAATTATTATATATACAGTGGACACTCGTTAATTCGAACTCAAAGGTTCTCAGAAAAAAGTTCGAATTATCCGATGTTAAGAGAAAATATATAACTTTACAAGTGTATCACTGAAGAAGAAAAATCTCCTTGTATGTATAACCCCAGAAAATATATTATACTATGTTATCTAAAAGTAAACATATTAAAAAGCAATACAGGCTTACCTTAATCATAAAATGAAGCAGATGTGCAGTAGAAAATAAACTTTAAATATATGAATTACACTTTTGAGAAAAACAGTAAAATGGATGTCTGGTTTTGTTTATGATGCCTACCTTGTTCAGCTAGCTTTTCGATTTGAAGTAAACATTTCAATTCATTTTCAGAGGAAGGTTCCATCTGAATAAATGCTCTCAGAGTTTTAATAGAGTCCATTATGGCTTGATCGATTTTGATAAGGTCTCTTCTATTTCATTTTCTCTGATAGTTTTTATAATGTCATCGCCGTTCAGTTTTCCACAGACTTCCACGTCTTCATCTACCCTTACATAACCAGAAAAAGTACCGTTATCACAGTTAAATTTTTTGAATTCAGGAAAATCAGTATCAATAGCGTCACATTCTTCGATATGATTGTTCTCTTCGGCGTGCATGAATTTAGCATGACTTGAAAAAGTTACTAATTGTGCTTTCTTTAACATCTCTTGCAGCTTATAGATCATTTATAGCTGTCAGCAGAGTAATGTCATAATTTTCATCACAATCTAATGAAAAAAGGATTTGTTTTAAGAGTCTCTTACGATAATTTGTTTTAAGATTCTGGAGGATTCCTTGATCCATTGTTTGTAGCATTGCAGTTGTGTTTGGCACTAAATATTTAACTTGTATGGAATTGAGTTCTGGAAGGTTATTGTGGCAGGTTACATAATTCACAAATAACAGAATTTTACACTTTTGCTTTGAAAACTGCTTATCGATTCCTTTTAACCAGTTACTGAAGATGTCATGTGTCATCCATGCTTTTGTATTGGATACATAATCAACTGGCAGTGTTTTAATTCCTTTAAGACTTCGTGGATTCTTGGACTTTTCAATCACGAATAATTTAAGCTTTTCGCTCCCATCCATATTAGCACAAACTAAAGCCGTAATCCTCTCTTCACTGCTTTTACCTCCTACGCAAGCATCCCCTTTAAAAAGTAATGTCTTGTTTGGCAGGAGTTTATAAAAAAATGCAGTTTCGTCCACATTAAAAATATCTTTTGGCAGGTAAGTAAAGAAAAGCTCTGGCAGTTTCCTACCAAAATTAGTGCATACGTCTTCGTTTACATCAGATCTTTGGCCACATACACTTTGATAAGAAATTTTGTGCCTTGACTTAAATCGAGAAAGCCATTCATCACTGCATTTAAAATCTACAATACCCATTCAACTTGCCAATTCATCAGTCTTCGTCTGCACTAGGGGTCCACTTATCGGAAAATTTCGAGATCTTACATCCTGGAACCATAGCAGTAGAGCTTTTTCTAGATCTTCTTGGAATGCATTTCTCATGCGCTTCCTTCCTCTAGCAAATTTTGATTTTTCCCATGAATCTAAAATTGACTCCTTGTTTTTCAAATAAATTGACAAGGAATTTTTAAAAATTTCATAGTCAGCTGCTAACTTTGTTTTACATTCGCAATCTCTACTTTCTTTAAAATTTCTACCTTTGTCTCCAAAGTTAGGATTTTGTACTTTCCACGTGTAGACATCCTGAATTTTTACACATTCACACCACACACTGAGGCAGAAAAACTAGATCCCATTAACTTGTCTGCACTCCAAGCATAAATGACGCAGCTCCCTAGTATCAGTAGTAAAGATTCGTTTTTCTGAAATTCTAAGAAAATCGATACAAATAATGGAAAATAGCTTTGTCCGTTAAGCACTGATAAGAAGAACAATAGCCACTAACGTTTAGCGGAAATGCAATAGTCTAGGAATGCAGGCATGTGCTTCTTTACACAGAAAAGAAATACAGATGATTTTGACACACAAAATAATAAACACAGCGTGCATTTTCTCCGTTAAACGAGGAAAAAGAAATTTTATTTTGTCAAATTTATAGTTCGAATTAACCGAAGTGATAAAAATTTAGTTTGAATTAATGAGATATTTTTAACATTAATTCCAATGCAAGATTTTAGGGGCCTTTGGATTAGTTTGAATCAATGAGTGTCCACTGTATATAAATCTATATATATAAAAGAGCTTGTCTGTTTGTTTGTCCGCTATAGAATCATAGACTGTTTCATGCACCGGGACCAAATTTGGCACAGTTAATGTTTAGGACCCGAGAAACTTAAATCGGGAAAAACGAAATTTGGGGCTCAATTAGTTTTTTTAAAATTAATTTTTTAATGATTTTGTGCCCCTAAGCGCACCTCTTAAATGTGGATACAACCCCTTCACCACAACCAGTCAAATTCGATAAGCAGGGGAAAAGAGGTTTCTTCTGAGGGTTGATCTGGGGTGGTTTGAGAGTTGGTCTGGGGGTGACGGGGAGGGGTGTGTGTGAAGTGTTTATTTTATTTTTCTTACGTTTAGTGGAGTCGTGAGTCTAAAAAGGCTTGCCCAGGTAGATATATAGATATAAAATTTTTCATGCTTTCCATCAAAAAAATACTGGGTATATCATTTCAGTAGAAACACGCTAAGCGCATTCTGTCTAGCCAGATGAACATGAAGAGCAAGGGTTCAACATAGGATTTTTTTGATGGAATGCATGAAAAATGTTATATCTACATATCCACCCGCACAATAATGCTAGTATATATATATATATATATATATATATATATATATATATATATATATATATATATATATATATATATATATATAAATATATATATATATATATAAATATATATATATATATAAATATATATATATATATATAAATATAAATATATATAAATATATATATATATATAAATATAAATATATATAAATATATATATATATATATAAATATAAATATATATAAATATATATATATATATATAAATATAAATATATATAAATATATATATATATATATATATATATATATATATATATATATATATATATATATATATATATATATACACACACACACACACAGTGGAACCCCAATTTTACATTTTTCATGGGACCAATGGGAAAAAGCGTACGAAACGGACATCGTATATAAATATATATAAAAATATATATATATGTATATATAAATATATATATATGTATATATATATATAAATATATATATACAGTAACCACCGCTTATAGTGGTCAGTGGTTATAAGAATCAACCGTTTATAAGAATCAATATCTCGAAAGCAAAAACAAATGTATTATTTCCATGTTAAAATTTTCGCTTTAAAGAATCAATCCACCGGTTTTAAGAATCAGTTTACACTCTTTGCTTTCCTATTATTTTTCAAAAAAAGTTACTTAAACCCTCAAAAAGCAGGAAGTTCTTTCCTTTTTTTAAAAAGAAAGATTGATAAGATGGGATGGAATATAGTCATAAAATCCATTCTTTTCTTTGTTAGACATAACATAATAGTTTCCCCTTAAACGCTTTAGCACAACACCGTCCTATTAGCTTAACATAGGGGCATCTTTACCCGTCCGGGTCCGATTTTACTTTTCTCCACTGACAAACAAAAATAGACTTTTCTCACCCCCGACATCCTGGACCCTGAAATACATATATTCGGCGAAGTGTCCACTATCACTTAGGCAAACATGACATTAGTAGATTCAGCACTTTATCAAACCGTGAAACGTAAGCTAGAAGGTGAATCTTTGTCTGAGACTATTAGTATTCAAAGAGGTATAAACAGCCTCCTGAAAACTTCATTACGTCAAACTACCATAGAAAACTTTTTCTTGCTCCCTTCCTGTAGTTGAAATGTTAAAACTGTTAAGCAGGTATGTTGTAACAAACACTGGATTTTTTCTTCTCTTACTATAATCATGTGTATCTACTTATAGGTCTAAAAATTAATCTGTATTTTTAAAATTATAAAAAATAATTTTAATAATAGATAATTAACGTAAATTAAAGAGTATTTTATGGTAAATTCACTAATATATGTATATAAAGGTGTGTGTGCCTGTCCAAAAACCAAAATTTCGGCTATAAGAATCAACCGCTTATAAGAATCAAAAACAGTAATAACAAACGTGATTCTTATAAGCGGAAATCACTGTATATGTATATATATATAAATATATATATATATGTATGTATGTATGTATATATATATATATACACACACACAATGAAGTTCCAGAATAACTGGGATAGACAATCCTATTCTGAATAAATAGCAACAGAGATGCATGGTATCCTTAAGAGATGACTGTGTAATGAGAATTGCAGTTGATCCTGATTCAAGTGAATTTCAGCAAGGTGTGATAGATGGTGCTTGTGTGATGGGTCATGGCATTTTGGAAATAGAGTCAAAGTTTAGATTTTTATGATTGACCATTTGAAGAGTGTACTTTGAATTAAAGAATTCTGATAAAACATTGAACCTAAATCAACATTGTGGCTGTCGAAAGACTCTGGATGATCATAACCAATGCCATCTGTCAAAAATAATTTCAAGCAAAAAGAATCCAACATTACTGCCCACAAAATCACAATTCAATGCTAAAGGTCTCTACTAATATTACCTGAGGATTGTACAGCGTTCAGTATATGATATGGGCTTTAACAGCTGATGTCCTACCTGGGTGCCATTGCTTACCTCATGGCACAGTAATCTGAGCACCGTTTGGTCTTGGGAATTCTGTACATGGACAATGGATGACTGGAAAAGAGTAGCCTTGTCTGATGAGTCTTGTTTCTAACTGATTCGGTCAGATGGAAGGGTACACATATAAGAACATGCATAAATCAATGAATTCAACATGCCTACATGGGACTGTAGAGGCTGGTAGTCCCTCAGTAATGGTATGAAGTGTGATGAGCTAGCATGAAGTAAGACTCCTCATACATCTACAACTTTTCTGACTGGTAAATGCTATGTTAACATCCTTTCAGATGTGTTAGAGCCATTCGTGTCATGCATTCACTCTCATGGGTCTGTGCGATCACACACATCCAGAGCCACCAAATTGTGGTTAGAGAAACCCATATCCAAGTTTTGAAACATGAAATGGCCCTCTTGTCCACCAGATTTCAACATTATTCAGATCTGGGAGATCATGAAATATTCCACTGAAAGCAGAGACTCACAATCTAAGAATATTATAAAATTGGGGACTACTCTTTAGAAGGTATGGTGTTCATTGTCTACAGACTTCCTCAGAAAGCTCAAGGAGACCATGCCCTGATGTTATTTCTGCAGTTCTGCAATCAAGAAGTGGAACTATCAGGTATTAGACAAGTATCCCAGTTTTTCTGTCACTTCAGTGTATATATGAGTCCTCATTAATGATTAATTTCATATGCATCAGACCAGTTATATGCAAATTACATTTAATAAAAAATAAAACATTTTCAAAATTCTATATCCTAAAATAACATTTTCTGAATGCAGATCCACCCCCCCCCCCCAAAAAAAAAAAAAAAAAAAAAAAAAAAAAAAAAAAGAAAGAGTTTTAATAAACAATGACCATGAAAACATAGTAAGGTGCTCAGTAACCAGATACATTACATAGCTGCCAACCTCCCAAGAAAAAAATAAGGAACACAGCGCACAAAAACAATCTAAAAAAAAACAAGAGCAACAAGATATTGTATAAAATTTTCTAACACAAGAGAAGAACTGTAAAAGTTCTCTTTCAGACGATTCTTTGACAAATTCTGATGTTTCGGATCCTATAACTAAATCTTTATCATCCTTCTGACTTTTAACAGATATTTTCCCAAATCTCACCAACAATTCAAAAAAATTCGATAACTCTCTTCTCATCTTGTGAATTTTCGGCTCTTCACTTTGAAACATCACAATATATGTTTCATAAATGACAATCACATTTTTCACAAAAAAATGCTAAAGCATGATCAAGATTTGAGCTTAATGTAAGAAAAAATTCTTTCTTCCCACTGCAATATGCGTTTATTATTGGTAGATGATGGTGACCCTGAAAGTGATTTTACTTTTTTTGCTGATTTTTGAGAAGCACATGAGGTTGGTTTTAACTGTTTTACAGAGTTGGATGAAGCACTTGACATAAATTTAAATTTTTTTACCGGTATTGGTGAAGCAAATGAGGTTGATTTTACTTTTTTTATTAGTTTAGGTGAAGCACATGATGTTGACTTTCTCTTTCTTTCTAATGTTGTAGAAGCTGCTTGCTGTCCAGGAAGTTTTTGTATAGTGTAAGCTGCTAGGAGGGGAATCTCGAAAATGCGATATAGGGGAAAAAAGCAATGGTGCTGCAGAAGTAAAAATACAGGACATTTTTGCTTGAAAACGTATTTTCGTAACAAAGCTAAAAAAACAAAACAAATACGTTTTTTTCGGAACACTTGGCACGTATGACAGTATATGGCCATGTAGAAATTGAATTATAATGTTGACTGGACAACAAAAATTAAGTAAATAAAACAGCAAAAAAATACATACTTTATAAAAAAAAGAGAAATATTGGTGGTTGAGACAAGGATTTCCCCAAACTTTTTCCTTTTAAATTTAAATTATTCATTCTATGTACTCCTCAGCTAGCCACTAGTATAAGAGAGAGAGGGGGGGGGGGGATATGCTGATATCCCTTAATGTTGCCCCATTTTAAACTGATATATAATAGCAGACAAGATAGTTATTCTTGCTTGATAATGAAAGCCTTTAATTTGACATTTAATGTTATTTTCATCAATCTTTTTCTCTAGTAAAACTACTACTTCATATCTTCCAATATAATGATATGGAAAATGAATATTTGCAGTAAGCTATTCAAAGAAAAAACATACAAATTGTCTGTCAGCTTTATATAAAAACTCCTTAAAACAAGAAATGATTTAAAAAGTTGAGAACAAATAAGTTTCTATCATTTTGGAATGCACTAACACAGTAAAAAGGAAGCAAATTAGGTTGCAACAATTCAAAAAACTAAATTTTATTAAACAAAAAGGATACTGAGATACTTAGCATTGCTGATGCATATGACCCAATTTTTCAATATTCATTATAAATTTCCTCTCAATAGCAGAATAATTACCTAGCAATCTGTCTTGGAAAGTTAGCCACAAACAGAAATTTTAACTGTGAAGGAGCAACTGGCATTCACTAGTCTACAGTTACAGTATTAAAATAATCAGATGATAAAAACTAGTTTACACTTACTTGAGGTGCTGACAACATATCAACACTCCATGTGCAGCATTTGCCATCTGTAGAAACAGTAACCAAATTATGAGCATTTTCTGATCCCACCATACATATAGAATACACAGGATGCTGTCAAAATGAAACAAAATATAAATGTATGCAGGTGGATGTATAAAAAAAAAAAGTTCAAAATGTATCCAAAACCTTAAAAATTAAAGTAGGCACTAGAGTTACAATATTATAGTATTTCTGTAATGGAAATTTTTATAAAAGGCCGATTACAACAATTACAATATTTAACAATTACATTTATAAAATATTTAATCTTGCAAAAGAAGCTTTTATGCTTCTTTATTAACCCTTTGTATTTCTATGTCAAGTCACACTCAACAACTATTTTATTCACAGCAACTCCTATGTTGGGTCACATTCCAAAGCAACTCCTGTATCAAGTTACACTCAACATTTTTGAATTTCCAACCATATATGATGACAGTGAATGTTTAAATGGTAAGTATCATTTTATATTTCTGCATCCAGTAGAAAAGCATAAAGATTGTACAGTTTGTTCTAATTGGAAAATAAGTGGAGGAAGTAAAGAAACTAATTTCTACTGCGAAACTTGTTAAAGAAAACCTGGGTTACACCCTGGAAACTGTTACAAATGCTATCACACTCTTCTAAATTCTATCAAACTCTTCAGATTACAAAATGTAAAAATAAAGGTTAAATAAAATTGTTTTCCTTATGTATTTAGTTTTTCTTTCTCTATGTATTTGGTTTTTCTTTATCTATTTAAATTATCTTATAATATTTCCATACAAAATCTATATATATAAAACGCGTAGGTATGCAGAACAAAAATCGACGATATTTCTATACTCCGAATGGCAATGGCTGCAGCTACCAGATGTAAACATTAACGGCCATCCGCAATTTGCAACCACGTGTCATCATGGATTTACACACTGAAATCAGGAATGCTCGAAAGCGAGCTACACGATCAAGTGAAAATTGGGAACAGTCTCAAGAAAGAAAGCGAAGAAATATTTCTTTAAGAGAGAGCATAAATGATCGCAAGGTTAGGCTTAATCATCGCCGACATAGCAACCGATAGCCAGTAATAGTCAATTTTCTACACTTTTTTCAGTACTAGCTGAATGTTTACTCCATTTTATAAGTAAAGAAATTTTCCCAACAATTTATTATTTGATATGATTAAGTGATTTTAGTACTTGCTGAATTTTACTCCATTTTTTAAGTGAAAAAAATTTTCTCCAACAATTTCTTATTTGATGTAATGATAAAGTGTAGATATCTTAATTTTGAAAAATAGTACATTAAGAGAGGGATGTAATTTTTAACATCATAGGTGTTGGGTTTCTCAGTCTTATCTTTAACTCTGTTTAGAAGTATTGAAAATTCCCATTTTCTTAAATCAATATGTTTTAGATTCAGCCTTATAGAGAATACCCCTTAACAACATATATTTATGACAGGTAATGGTAACATTCCTTACATATGTTACTTTCAGTTGAGTTGTTTTGGAAAAGAAAATATAAAACTAAAAGCGACCATGGTGGTCGTGCAGCGGCTAGTATCTATAAATTTCACAAATATCATACTGCACACAAAGATCCGATACTGTCATTAATATAATTTATAAAAAAAAATTTAATTAAATACTTCTTTTCAGTTAAACTTAAAAAACGTTTAAACCAAAACACATAAAAACAATGCAGTTTTTGGAAAGAAAACTGCTGGAAGAAAACAAATTAAAAAAATTGAGTCCAAAGAGCTAAATCTGTTCAGATTTAATTAAATAAAAAATATGAAAATAATACATTTTAGAAAATACATCAACATAAATTAACGACTTCCAATCACTCTGTACAAGCAGTTTAACAACAGTTTGTTTTCAGGTTCACAACTGAAATTTCATAAAATACTACAATACTTCTAACATAAAATAATCTATACAGTGTAAACTGATGTCATCCCAACCTTGCTAAATTTCTGAAAGAGAGGACAAACATTTTTTACAGATAAAGTTTACCCTGGTTATAATAACTTCATTATATTGCAAATTCAGATATTCTGCAATTATTATGCCCTAATATGAACACAAAATTATTTCCCTTTTTACTTAAAGAGATTGGAATATGTTTTAAAATTATGATTATAATTTTTCAAGCAGAAAAACCACTCACTGACAATACGATTTGAAGGTGCATTAAACAGTAAGAAAGCCAAGAAGAGAAAACTGAATACATATTAACCCTTTCAGGGGTGCCGTTTGCAGAGTGAGAATGCTAAATCTAGTCTTCTTTTCACTTGCATTCAATGTATTCCACTTAAATGAGCAGAAATCGCTAGTGCTGCCATCTGTTATCAGTTTAAAGAAGTAAAAACATTTTGTAACCTTTAATTGGAAAATTTTTCAAGATCTTTTAGGTTAAAAAAATTGGGGAAAAAATCTTCACTGTGCAAACAGTGAAGATTGTTGCCCCTGAAAGGGTTAAACAATCATTTAAAAAACTTTGTAATCTAACTTACAGTGTGAGCAATAGCAGACAATGGACTCCTCTGAACAGGAGTTCTTTTATTACTTCTATTATCCCATAATACTATTTGACCTGAATATGTTCCACCTACGACTAGATTAGGATGATATTTTGCGAAACAAGCTGTAGTAACAGGAGACTAAAATAAAATTGCACACAAATTCATTAATTAGTAAATATTTTAGTCAAATGATACACAATACTATAAAAATGCATCTTAACCCTTTCGTGACGGCAGTTCCGATCACGCGCTTTCCTCTGAGGCCGGAAGTTTTTCTCGTCAGCGTACCCTCCAGGCCGGTGGACTTTTAAGCGCTAAGCCTAAATTTACGAAAAATTCCAAAATAGTAACATTTACAAACAAATCTATTTATTTAAGCTATATATGGGTTACTTACACATTCTTTTATTATTTTTCCACTAAAAAATTTTTTGTTATACAGTTTAAAATATTTTTCGCTGGGACAAAATGTCGAAATCCTACTCTCCCTTTCCACAGTAAGAGACTTTCATCAACTGATATATTCCTATCAGGAATATATCAAGAATATGTCAATAATATATCAAGAACTCTGAAAGTTTTGAATGATTAAATCTAAAAAAGGTTTAATTTTTTTCAACCTTTTTGGCATCAGAAGAAGTGAAATGCAAGCATCGAAGAATTTTGATGCGTTGGTCCCGACTCATAACCTTACTGAAAAAAGGTGTTGCAATCATGGGATTTGTTGAGTAGTACATCTTAATTTTCGCTTTTTCATGATACTGATTAAAATTGTCAAAGCAAATTAAAGAAACAATTCTTCTTTAGTTACAAAAATACTTCGAGGATGAACTCTTCACTTTCCGGATTTATGTACCTCTCATACGCATTAATTTGGTTAGTATAATATAATACGCATTAATTTAGTTATTAAATCCAGTACAGTTTCATCAAAAAAACATCTGAAATAATCCAATTCATTTCATACAGCATCATCGACTTTTATTCCGCATGCCGCTGTGAATGTTAGTAGAGTTAAATCCTTTACGTGAGAAGACCACATAGAAGTACCGTACCGCGATATACTCAGAATAGAAATGTCTGATATATCTTCATCATAACTCTGATCTCGGTGTTCTAAATAAACAGATTCACCCGATGAGATTTTTGTATCACTGTCACTACTTTCATAATCACTTTCAGTTTCAGACACATTTCTCATCAATTCAGAAATTTAGTCTTCTGTTAAATATTTTCTCCTTTTCTCCATATTAAATCATCAAAGGAAAGAAATCTCACTGCAACAGAATCTGATTCTGACTCAAAACCCATATACCCAATGCTACAATCCCACCGCAAAAGAAAAATAAACAAAGATATCTCGTAAACAAAGACCACGTGCAAAGTTTAAATGCCCTACCCGCTGACAGCCAAACGCAATACATCCATTCCTCCGTTTGTTTACATAAAACGATAGACCGCACGTGATTCATACTAGTCTTGTTTTCGAATAGAAGGTCCCAACTACGTGTACTCCAAATTTCATAGATATGCGGTGCCATCTTGTGCCCCAAAAATTAACTAATAAAACGTTCTGAACTACTGACACGTATATGTGACGTTCGGCCAGAAACGCGGATAGGTGCTGGCACATATACGTGACGTTCGCCGCGAAAGGGTTAAAGAAAACACACAAATGACATAAGACATAAGTCGTATAGTTCTACGTTTTGTTAAAGTAATTATCTACCAATTAAAAACAAACCAATTAAAAAAATTCATTAAAGAGATTTTAAGTTTTTCCAGTAGTTTATTAATTTTTCTATTTATCATGAGCAGGTTTTGAGAAAGCACAATCATACAAAATTAATTATGTTTAAAATATTATAGCAGATAAAAATTTTAAAAGTTTGCATTCTCTGTTTAAACTATTATGATACAAAATTTTCCCCCTAAAAATTTATCTGCATTATTATTTAATTTTAAATCCTTATGTCTCATACAGATAATCTTTAGAAATATTTTATGTATAATGCAATTCAATATGTGAACTAACATAAAAATTATGTGCATACACACCATAAAACAATCTTTACTTAAGAGAAGCCCAAATTAAATAACAGTACCAGTTTGTCCATTTATATTTTAAGCTGTTGAAATAAAAATTTAAATATAAATGATGCACACACATTATAGAAAAATTATATTCATTTGTAAATATAAAACAAATATGCAATACAATATTACATGCCAATTATTTACATTCATTTCACACAAATTCCTAAACATATCACTTACTTGACAGTGAAATATATATTCAGGGGTATTTTTTTTAAACTTCATATTCCAAATAAGACATATTCCATCTGGTAAATGAGGAGCTTCATCATTTTGATTGTAGGATGTGCATAATAGCTCTGGAAACTGCATTTAAAAATGGAATAATACATATTTATTGTCATTTTTCTTATTTTCAACCAAGCTGTCAAGATACTACTTCTAGATGCTATATATATATTTACACTGGGTAAATCTAGTATAACAGTTAAATACAATGAAATCCATGCAAAAGTAAATTACTTCTTTAAAAAAAAATCTGGAGTAAAAAATTTAAAATATTCTTTCTTGCTATGTGTATATATGCGAATTTAAAACAAACATTTTACATTTCTACATATGGAAATAGAATGATAATTAGGGTTTTAATGTTGATTGCAATTATTATGTAGTAGCAAGATGGTATAATGGAGATTAGATGTATATAATTAAGTGGGCAATAAAAGTTTATAATAATCTGATTTAGACTAAGTGGCAATTACTCTTAGAAAGAAAGCTAGATTCTAGCCTCTCATTCCTTTTTAAAAATTGTTTTTCTAAAGTATTTTGGGAGATAACACTTGTAAATAATGCAAATAAAAATAATTATGCAAATGATCAAAAATATCCAGACTTGACAAAACAGATTTTGAGAACTTTCATGTTTGTTTTCATATCTCTGGAATATACTCAAAATTTTGATGAATCATTTTTACATAACCCTCATTCAGAAATTTTTTCAAATGAGCCTTCATTGAAATTTTGTAAGTCACACTTAGCATGGTGCTGTATTTTGATCATTACTGTGCCAAAGCATTAAATAACAATTGTTTAAAGCACTGAATACAAGAGCCTTGGGCCTAAAAATCATCAAGTCGAGTGTTAAAGCTGAGACAAGTAAGGGAATAGGAGAGGTTTAGAGAAAAACTTTTCCCCAAACATTTACCTTGACTTATCCTTCATGAACAATGATTGATTTTTGACACTAACCTTAGTTTCAAGCTTTTTAAGTTATTTAGTAAATAAAACCAAAGACTAACTGAGGCATCCAGTGCTAAGTACGAGGACCATTCTAAAAGTAAAGAACGCTTTGATCTGACGAGCCAAGTAATTCTCCCACCACCCCCGCTGCTGTGAAATTGACTTACCAAATCATTCCCGCCAGTTTGACGCTAACAGCAAGCAGCTGCGGGCATTTACTGTTTATTTTAGCGATTTTAAAATGTGTGACAAAATTAAGGATCCCTCCAAGTATGAGGTTCATAGTGAAATATGCTTCCTGAATGCAAAAACACGTTCGCCCTATTGAAATTTACAGACAGATAACTGAAGTTTATGGAAAATGTTACGAATGAAGCTTCAGTTCGAAAATGGTGCATTATTTTTAAATGCCGCAGCCTACTGCCAGACCCTTCACCGACTAGGCTGTGCCATTCAAAACAAATGGCGTGGATGTGGCATTGTGCTTCTTCGCTCGTCTGCATGCTGCTGCATTGACAAAGGAATTTGCTTCAGCAATTTAACTGGGAAGTTTTTGAACATCCCACCTTATAGCCTGGACTTGGCCCCCAGTGATTATTATTTTTTTTTACCAAACTGAAGGATTTTTTGGGCGAAAACCACTATGGAAATGATGACGAACTGAAAGAGGAAGTTAGTGACTGGTTCAAAAACTTAGCGGCAAGTGAGCATGCAGAAGACATACGAAAGCTGGTACAGCACTTTGACAAATGGTTCAATTTGAACAGCAACTACGTAGAAAAATAGGTAAGATATCAAAATGTGTTGTACAATAAGTTCTCTTTCATTATCTTGAATAAAAATGACTAGAGAAACAAACGTTCTTTACTTTTAGAATGACCCTCGTACTTGTTTGAGATTTAAAAATAATATAAAAACAAACACTTTCATGAAAGCCAAAGTTCTTCATGCAATGATTATGATAACATAATCTGTTCTTTGCAGTAACTTTTAATTTCAAGACTTTTGCAAGGTTTATTTTAAGGTTTAGGCAAAGATTACATAAGCCAAAGATAATATTCTCTAAAAGAAATATTACTATAATACAATAAATATGAAACAATAGCATTTGATCTCAGAAAATTAATCTATTCTTAAAAGTAAAAATCAATTGTTTAGCTTAATTTTTTAAAAATTATTATTCTTGCCTCTTAAACAAAAATTCTAATATTTTTACTTTAAAAACAGAAGAGATGAAACAGTGTCCAAATCATAAAATGAGATCAATACATTATTTGAACTAACTAAACAAGAAAAAATAAGAGTTACATGAACTATAAATCAATTTCAAAACATACAGCTTTTTAAAATTCATATATTTGCTTAAATTATGCAGAAAAAACCTATAATTGACAACTTTTTAAATGTAAAATTACTAAAAAAGTTGTCAATATGTTAAAACTTTTTATATCAGATTTAAGGAACATGACAGTTATGAAAATTTCCATAAAATGCAATTGTGCCAAAAACAGTGTTTTTAAAATGTATTAGTATAAAAAATTTCCTTAAAATGTTAGAAATGTGCAGTAAATTAAAAGCTAATTCTAAAAAACTTACTTGCATAGACCAATCAAATGAAGTAACAGTTCGATTTTTTGACCAGTGATCATCAAAAAAGCAGCGATTGAGTGAGAGAGACATACCGCTTCGATCATCACTAGTTGACAGAAAGGAAAAATTAAGGAATAACATAAAAAATATTAATGTATCAGATATCAAAACTGATGCAATAAACACAATTTCAATCAATGATGATTAAAGGAAATAGCTGCAATATTGCAATTAGGTTTCAAACATATAAAACAAAAACAGTTTCTGAAAGAAAAAGATTCTTCAGACCTACAGGTTTAATACAGTATTCGTAGATTATACCGGGAGTTATTCATTTAAAAACTTGTGTTAAAAGGGACTGAAAAGAAAACTTGCCGTAAGGTGGGGCCAGTATACCTAATTGTTGCCTAGAGTTTTGGTGCCATTGTGCCAAATTTTTTTTTTTTGCCTGCTGTTATATTTGTTAGTGGTACTCAAGTTTACTCTGCTATTTTTAAAAAAGGATAAAAGTATTTAAAAATTACAAGATAAAAAGAACTTTTTATATACCATGTTTTTAAATTTTTTGTTGAATCATATAAACTTGACAATTCTATGTATTAATAAATACTTTTTAAAAAATTTTTTGATGAATTATCCCATCAACTCGAAAGAAAATGAAGTTAATTGGAAGTTAACTTGAGTTTAACTTTTTGTTCCTGTCCCGGCCGATAGATGGCTGCACCAGTCTGCAAAACAAAATTAACTGAAAATGAATTCAATTCTGCTTAAAGATGGCTAAAAGTATCAAAAGAATGCATTGTGATTATGTTCTGAGCTATTCTAAAAGTTTCAAATGTCTAGCTAGATGGGAAGTTAGTTAAAAATCGATAGCAAGATTTGTACTGGACTAACACACAAACAAACAAGAAAGAGAGTTAATAAGAAATTGGTAAACAAAGAGTTTGTCTTAAATTTTGTGTTGCCAGTAAAATTTCTTGTGGTAAATGGTTGAAAATGTTGGAGAGGGCTTACAGTGAGTAAGCTTTATCAAAAACACGAGCATACGAGTGGCACATAGCATTGAAAGAAGGCTGAGAAGTGGTTGAACGCTTGCCTCATTCAGGTCAACCTCAACATCTTCGACTGATGAAAACATCGACAAAGGTGAAGGAAATGGTGAAACTCTAAACTCCACACCAGCCCCCCACGCTTTCGCGTATCAGCAAGAGAAAGATAACAGGTCGCGCCATAACAATCCCGCCAGCACTAAGTCCGGAGGATGAGCGCAATGACTAATTTGCCACCAAGTCGGAATTATACAAAATTAAAAGTTAAACCTCACAAAAAGGGGATAGCAACGGGAAAAATAAAAGAGGAAAGAAAGGCGTCCCCGGTACCACTGCTGTTCCGTCCGACTTTTTTTTCCCTCTCTTTTCTTTTTTACTGTAAAGATCAGTAATTAAAATACAAATACATTCACATTTTCAGAGAATACATAGGTGATCCCCGACTAAAAAGGAAATGGTGATAGAAAATCGTCATTTAAGCTCAGGAGAGATGGCTCTGGATCTGGAGATGTCTCACAAATTTGTTTGCACCATTTTAATTGATGTTTTGGCCATGAGACACATGGCAGCACAGCTTGTTCTGAAGGAGCTGAATTTTAAAAAGAAAGAGCACAGCAAACAGGTTGATGAAGACAGGCTTGAACAAGCCAATTTGAACGCTACATTCGTGAAAGGTATCATAACGGGTGATTGGACAGGGGTTTATGAGTTTGACCTATAAAACAGCCAACAAGCTTCAGAATGGCACTTCAACAACAAGACTAAACTGAAAAAACCCACATCAAAGTTGCTCCAAAATCAAAGTCATGTTGACTGTTTTCTTTGACTATTGTGGTGTTGTCGACTCAAATTCCTTCTGGGTGGGCAATCAGTCAACAAACAATATTAGCAGGGCATTATGAGGCATTTGAAAGAGAATGTTCTACAGAAAAGGCCAGAGTTGTGGAAGAAGAATTCTTGGATTCTGCCCCACGAGAATGCACCGGCCCAAATATGAACCGTATACGTGAATTTTTGACCAAAAATTCAACGAATGTCATCAACCAAGTACCGTATTCACCAGTTATGGCCCCTACTGACTTTTTCCTGTTCTCCAAACTCAAATTACCACTTCGCGGAAGATGTTCTAAGTCCATTTAAGCCATAAAATAAAATTTGCTGAAGGAGCTCAAGGCCATACCCGTAAGCGCCCATAAGAAGTGTTTTAACGACTGGATTATTCATTGGCATAAGTGTATTTCATCAAATAGGGCCTATTTTGAAGGTCACAAAATAAATTTGGATGATTAAACCAATATTTTGTGTTTTATGGAAAAATTCCCGCTATTTATTTGACAGAATGTATGCAGTCAAATCTCATTACTCAGTGGAGGGGGTAGAGGTTAACATTTGCATAACTGGTCATTTGTGAGTTTGCCATTAATGATAAAATTGCAAATTTACATCCTACTATCTGTAGAAAACACATGATCTTTTAAGGCCACACTTTTCTTTGTCGCAGTACTGGCTGTCTTTGCTCATGTGATTTGTTTCTCAGTACATAGTGTATTTCCAGTATTTTCTATGCATTGCATGGATAATAATAGATAAAGAGCTGCAACTCATAAAACAATGCAGAAGCATAGCATACTGAAATATAATCTGAAAATTAAATATGATCAACAGTTTAAGAGTTTCAGTTTGGGGCCTTAGATATTTACAGTTCTTCTGACTAGGTCTTGATGACCTAAGCCACATGTACGTGGAGAGGTGACTGTTGATTGTAATATCAACATGATAAACTTCCCATACAGAAGTTTGTAACATTTTTACTTTCTTTTCAAGCACAAATCTGCAATGCATTATATAAATACAGTTACTTAGTGGGGCAAAAAATATCAGTCATTATCAGAAGACAGAATCAGCAAGTTCTGTTTCACACGTGATATCCTTATACCTTTCCTTTAATTTAATTCTATGAAAAAATAAAATGTATGTTAGGTGTAATACATTTTAATTGCCCCTGTCTAGAGAGATTAAACTGCTACAAAACTTTACAATATATATTTAAAGTTTAATTAAACTTGTTTATAAATGTACACATAATTCTATGTGTAAAATCTAAATAATTAACTTTCCCCAAATAATTAACTTTAACAGCATTGTGTCTCATGTGTTTTACCTAAATAAGTACAAACTACAATATGGTGCAATTAGTAGCACTATCAGCAAGTAGCAATATTTCTAAAAACTTACTGGTCATTCTAAAAACTGATGTGCAATTAAAACAAACTAGTTTTATATACAGAAAAAAATATATAGAATTTAATTTAAATAATTATAACATAGGGTTATAACAAATCCATTAAGTAGACGATAATTTTTTTAAAGATAGTCTTTAGCCTGATGTACAAAAATTATTATTGTCAATATAGAAATTTACACATTTTGTTAATAGTTAAATGCATTAAATATTTTATATTTTGTAACAAACCTGTCTGTTTCTTCTTGAACACCAGTATAATCAATGAAAATATCAGCATCTTCACAAATAGCTCTTTCAATTATTCGTGATGTCCTATCCAAAAATTGCTGGAAATTTTCACTTCTCATTAACATCAACTTTTCTTCATCACTTAAATCTCGTGCTACAAAGAGATTGAAGAAAGATATTCAGAGATTAAAAATATATGCAGTATAATTGGAAATGTTACATTTTGAAAGGAATTTTAAGAAAAAGAAAGAAACTAATAGAGCAAAATAATTGTCAAATTACTAACACGTTGAAAGGGAAAAAAAAAACCCAATTAAATAATGAAGATTTGTGCAGCCAAGTTCATTTTCAAACTGGTACCAGATTTTTTTCTAAAAATAAGCAGTATATTTAAATCCTTTTCCACTATATTCATGAAAGTATGAAATTTTATTATTGGAGCTTAAGCTTTTTAAAATTTCAAATCAAATTTTACTTCAAGAATTTAAAATTCATTAGAAAAGACGTTATTGGACATAATACTTAAATGTCTATAAGCAAAAATCTGCACAAACATATAGCCTATCCATAACAATAAGTTTTTCCATAAAAATAGACATATCAAAGAATATAAAGATTAAAACAGAGAATGCTCAGCTTGTGTCAAAATACAACCTATGTAAACAAAAAGATTTATAACCTAACAACTGCTACAAGCGTATGATGAAATACATTTTTATCATCTGCCAGGTAGATGCATCCATCAGGTAGAAAGGCAATGAAATAAATCATTGCCTTTCTACCTGACTAATATGAGCATTTAAAAATAATTTACTTTCATTTGAATGTGACATCATTTGTATTTTGCAACAATAAGGTTAATGTTTTATTAACAAATTTACTATCAATGTACATTCATTTATGTTGTTTTTCGTGCCAAAAATGGTAAAATAACATCAGTCGTAAAATATACGATGCACGTGCACTCATGTAAAATTGCTGAGCGTGCATGCTGGAAGGTTAAAGATGATTTTGAATGGCTACAAACATCCATATCAAGAATAGGATCCAAACCCAAACTTTGTTACAGATTTCCAGCCCCCCTAAATATTCACTCCTCATCCAGCTATAATTTTCATGAAAATACAATTTGAATTCCATTATCTAGAGATTTAGGAAAGAAACTAACAATTTAAAAATTTGTTGAAAGTTGGATTTAAAAATTTAAATCCAACTTTCTAACATTGTGCAAATGGTCCTTTCATGATGCAAATTAGCAGAGAGTCATTGTAACATGTAAGTTAGATTAAAAATGAAGATCCATAGCATTATTATAACACATACCTTAATATATATAAACATTCTTATGCTTGCATTTACATACTATCATTCATACACAAGCTATAATTTTTACAAGATTTAGAAATATTATTTATTAAACAAACATAAAATAATGATATACAAGCTGCAAACTTCTAAACAAATATACGAATTAAATAAAACATAGTCTTACGTTTTTTACTTTCTTCTTCTTTTTGTTTTTCTTCAATTAACTTTTTCTCATCTACAGCTGTTTGAGCAGGCTTCACCATATTTACATTGGGTAAGCCTACAACTTTTTGATGTTTAGGGTGAGCCAAATGAGGCAAAACACCTTCAATGGAAGGCAGAGATAAGCTCTCTCCATCTTCAGATATTGAGGAATCATCATAAGTGAGAACTAAAATAGAAATATAACTTTATAAAACTACAAAGAATACAAGAAATATAAGACTTTAATCATTTTAAAACAATTTGACAACAAACCTACACATACTATGGGGTAATAATTTTAAAAAAACTAAATTTTTGTTTTAACATATAATAAATAGTAACATATAATAATTAGAAGACATTTCTGGTTAATATTATTAGTCATAATTTATACTAAATTTACAAGTCATTATAAATCCCCCCCCCCCAAAAAAAAGGAGTTTCTTATTACAATATTAAATGAAAAAAATATTGTGCCCTTTCATTTTGCTACTTACACAATGTTTATAAGATCCAATACACAGTAGTTTTATACTAATGTTTTTAGAAACCAAATATTATATTAGGACAAAAGACACCTTCATCAAGACTTTCAGACAACTTAAAACTCTCAATAAGTATTCAAAGAAGATTAAAATAACATTTAAATAATACTATACATACTTAATTTGCCAAAATGAACTACTAAGAAGTTAACAGGAGATAGACAAGTTTGTAACTAAAATGAGATTCCATACCTAGAAGTTTCTTTTCCCTTAAATATAATGATAATTAACTATTTGTTATGGTCCATTTTAATACAGTAGTTAATGAAGTGATTACTCATCTATTCAGTGAATAAATCTATTTGGCACAACTAGTTGTACATGAGTAAACAATTTAACATTATTTTTTCCAAATTTGCAAACTTTACAGATTTTTTTTTTTTAGTGGGATAAACATCCTAAACATATGCAAAATTGCACTTCAGTCTGATGCTTCTCATCATGAAAAATAAAGAATCGTGATGTCTCTTAATGTGCATCACAAAGAGGCTGTAGGAGAGGGACATATGTTTATCTGTATTCTATGGCTATTATTTGCACATACTGTCAAGAGATAATTCTACTTTTTTCTTTTTTGGAAAAACATTACAACTCTGGAAGAGACTCAAGATTCTATGCTGTTAAAAAAAAAAATTCAACAGTGGTCTTTCTTAATAGAAATTAATACAGAAAAATCCCTCCTCGTTTAACATTATTGCATATAGCAATGAAGTAACTATTATCAGGAATAAAAACAAAACAGGAATATGGCAAGAATGGAAAATTTATATCATATAATATATTTCACCTTACTCTTGATAAAAGAATAATTCCCTTCACAAATAATGAAATTAAAATTAACCTTTTCCTTACAGGGTGGGATAGCATCTACCCCAAGAATATGGACACAAGAATGAATGAATGAATATCTATCTATCTATCTATATATATATCCCTTTAATGGCCGTTCTTACTAAGGGGGTATGAAATTTCTCCCGTTCTAAAGAGGGAATCAGAAAAATGGGCCCCATAAGCTAAAGGTTAAAGTTGAACAAATCACAGATGTCTATTGATGTCAGATGTACTACAAAATGTTTAGTAAAAAAAAAATTATTTGACCTGCCATGATGACTGCAATAACATTTAATAGAGATGATCCATTTTCAAATTTTACAAGTATTCAGAATTTTAATGAAACTTTAAAAAATTCATAAAAAATTAAATAAAATGTTGAATGGAAGTATTTTGAAAAAGTAGTCTGAACAGAATATATGGATAATCAATCGGGCAAGTTAAAGAAAATTATTTCTTAAATAAAATTCCATAATATTCTGTAGATTACTTGATAAAAGTTATCATATTAATGTAATTGTATCCAAAACAGCAAGGTTGCACTTTAATAAAACTCAGATTATGAAATACTGCACTCAGAATTGAACATTTATATACTTGAGAACACAAATCCGAAAATTTAAATTTCATCAGTTCCATGATACTGACACAAATATATTTTTTTTAAACTAAAAATCATGAGAGTAAAGAAGGAATGTGGTGAATCTCTTAATCCATGGGGAAGTGCAGGGAGTGAAAACTGTAATATATTAGTGAAAACTGTCAGGAAAACAATGGAGCATATTCAACCTGTTGCAAGCATACACAAGAAAAGGCAAATGAGTCTAAATGATTTAGACACTATTTTTAACGATTATTCTAGTATACATGACAGTATGTACACATTTTATAAAATTTCAAATTCCATGACTTTTAAGGGTTAATACCACTGTAGAGAAAATGTACTTAAATACTAGCAAGTGTGGATAAAAGAACCAATTTTTAAGAGGGAACGTTAAATAGATTGACATCACTGTAAAGAGAAAGAAACAAGCATTTTTTTCTTTCTAAATTTATTCATAAAACTTTTACAACAACAAAGTCACTGAAACATAGGGAACCTTTTATTCAAATGTCAGGTACCTGTCATGTTGAATCAAAAAAAGAAAATTAATTAGTGTATACACATTTTCTATAAAACATGTAACTTCATAAGAAGGAAATTCTATACTCGCAGTAAATAAATGTGAAAAGAAAAAGGATGATTATAAAGATCCATGCAAAAGCGACTTTTACATACCTTGAAATTCATCTTCCCACTCTAAAGTGATGAAAAAAAGTGAAGCTTCACCTCAGCAGGAAAGAATCATGAAATAATGGAAAAATGAAATGTTTTGATATGAACTTTAAAAGCATACATAATGAAACAAATTTATGCATTAGATTAATACTATTTTGCTAGAAGAGAAAAAAGGAGAAAGTAAATTGAAACACCATAGAGAAGAAGACACCTTTAACCACACAAGAATGAATGCATGCACATGCCAGGTGCCAACTGTAATCATATTAATGCTTAAGAGTTCACAAAAAAAAGTAAAAAAAAAAAAAGTGCTAGAGTATGGTAGAATTTTGCATTAACTATAGCCTATTGTAAATTTTCTAATCACAGTTGTTTTTGACAAAATGTTTACTATATTTCTATTTATTTAGATGCATTAAATATATTATTGCATTACTGAATACAAAATTAAGAGGGACAGTTGTAAGCATTAAAAAGTTGGTTTATCTCGTGTTATTATGACAGTTAATTTTAGGCTCAGATATAGGTATGACTCAGACAAGCTTTACTCAGAACTGACTAAAACTACTCTGGAACCTTTATATAAAGATCCAGTCTTTTTATTTTCTACATAATGCAGGGCATATACCATTTCAGAATAGTCCAGATTCTTTTGGTATGACAGTAAAGAGATCCATTGTTTTTTTATTACATGCATTTATAAGGATGCAGCATTTTCTTCAATTATTTTTAGCATCTTAAGTGATTTCTCATTATTTTACTCTCCCTTATAAACATTTATCTAAATTTAATTCATATCAGTCACTAATGATCCAAAGTTATTTTGTTGCATCTCCATGTTAAACAAAAAAAAAAAAAAAATTATTAAATGCAATTGAATAATAATCTCCTCTTTCATACTTTACTAACAAAATATTTGCTGTACCTCTATAAACTCCTCTCCATTCCAAGTTTTAATGTAACTGACATCTCTATGGACATAGAGTGATCCACCATTAGAAAACAAAGGTACAATTCCTTCCACTAAGTATTGAAAGGAATGTGTTACATGAAATATTTGTGTGCATAATTATTAAAAGCTGAAAAGCTACCTTTCAAAGTAATTTGTTTTCACACCAAGAGAAAAAAAAGTGTCTTAATATGAATCAAAACTGAACCCATTTGAAAGACCTATTTTACACTATAATCTAACTGTCAAAATTAAAATGAACAAAAAATCTGAATTCTTTTAAAATCTTGTTGCTTAACGATGTCAGCTGATTTACAGGCAGGAAAAAAATGAAATTAACTTAAAGAGAAGACATAATTAAGTTAAGATAGTTCAAAAGCCCTTAACTATATAAATAACCCAAAAAACTCACTCCAGATACTTAGAGATGAATGGATTTAGATCTAAAATATTATGAGTAAGAAATCAAATGAAGAAAGAAAAAACTAAACACAATTCCTATAGTAAAAGAATGCATGTTTAAAAGTGTGTTACTCAAATCCATCCCTTCTACCTCTTAAATACTCAACACCACAAACAACAATTCAACAATTAAAAAAAAAAAAAATCAACAGATACACGATATACACAAAATGAAATTTAAATTCACAAGGACTAACAAAAAAAAAAAGGTAAATAAACCTTGTTTAATAAAATATATATTATGACATGTACAAATATTTATCATAGTTATACTAACACATCATACATGTACAATTTTAATTTGAAAAAATTAAATTTAGATATCTAGAGTATTTTGTATATTATGTCACATGTAAGAATTATCGATAGACCAATAGCTAAAATTATACATAGTATATGATGCATATTACTCAGTAATAGAAAACATTATAAGAATGAAAATCTGAATGAAAAATCTTCTCAAAATCTAGTTTCACAGAATTTGTAGCACTAACAGTAAACTTATATATGTTGCAGTTTATATAATTATGAAATGAAGTTAAAATGAAATATAATTTGCCGGCAGTGTGTGATAATATAGCTAAATTACAATATCGTAAAAGGGAATGATAAAAAGCTTTTTAAGAAAATAAAATTGCACTAACAAGAAAATTAAGTTTTCAAAAATTGACATAAAAGAAAATCCTCTTGGGATGCTTAAAATTCCACATGGTCAAGGCTGAGATATCATGTGTAAAAAGAAAATAAATCATATCAGATTCTTTTAAGTAAACTGATACCAAAATCTTAAGAGCAAATCATATTTTTGCTAGTAAAGTTCTTAAAAACAAAAATGAAATACAGAGAAAAAAAAGGAGCCAACGACAAAGTAACAAATGTGTTTCAATCCTCAATAAAAAAAGAAGCAATAATTAACTGCTAAATATACCTATTATATTCCAGTTTAAAGTGTATTCTTAACAGCTTCTAACTCAAATGGTTATTTCTACCATTTCTTTCATTTATATAGTTATTGATTAGTAGGAAATAGTAAATCTTTGTTACTTTATTTTTTAATAAATTTCCTCTCCATTTGCAGACAAGTAATTAAATACCTTCATACAATGAGATTAAGACATTTGACTTAATTTTAGGATTCTTACTTATTTTAAAAGTAGAAATTTAATAAAGCAGAACTTTAATAAACAATTTAACCAAAGAAAATTAATATATTTAATTTTTATTGTAAAAATATGAACCTAAACCATTAAATCTTGTTTAAATTTATTAGCTACAAAAATTAATATATCAACAGTTTTTAAATTGCTTGAAGAAATAAATAAACAGAATTAAAAAGTTCCCAAGAAAATCTATTTTTCAAGGTCAAAAGAATTAAAAACTTGTAGTGACTACTTCATTTATGCACACCAGCTCTACTGGAATGCCAAGCACTTGATCAAATTTGTCACAAAAATAACTAGCAGCCCATCTCCTATTTTCCCATCCCCTTGTCAATGGACTTATATGCTTCAGTAATTTTATACAGGGAAGAGAGATATTGCACTTACATGCTGTAATGGTGATAATGTGTGCTAGGTTTTTACATGTTTTAAAACCTAGCACACATTATCACAGTGTCAACTATCAAAATTAAGGTTTCTGACCAGAGTAATTAATAATTCCCAGATTTTAGTTGCACAGCTAGGAGTATTGTATTTTTACAGTATTGTGTGTGCGTGGATGTGAGTTAAACTTGAATACCTGAAAACTCAAAGAGTACAAAAAATATGTAGATGAAATCTATTTAAATCCTGCACTAATATTAATATCATTCATACATCTGCAGTATACAATAAGCGAATTAAAATATGGAACATGACTATTTGAGTGTTGCAAATATATAACTGATCATGTATAATGACAATGAAGAGGATTTTATATTTTTTTTCAAGCATAAGAACAATTTAAAACTACATAGAATTCAAATTTCTCTCTTGGTACTCTGATTTTATGAATGGGTATTCTACATAGGCGTAGCGTGCTTCTAATTTTTAAAAAAAATTTTTTTTTTTTTTTTTTTTGGGGGGGGGGGGGGGGGGGAGGCACGGATTCAATTCAGTTAGGGTCCTCCTCAGCGCATTGACTACCGGACAGTCCTTAAAATATAAAATATTATTTTCACTTGAAATTGAATAACAATAGAATTGATGTTTGAATAACATTTAAAAGTTATACAATGAGAAAAATAAATATAACATAAATAAAATGAGAAAAATAAATATAGTATCGAATTTTTGTTATATATTATATCATTGTTTAAAAACTATGTTAAGGCTAAAGACGTAATCGGAATTTTTCACTTTCACAGTTTGAAAAAGCGGAAAAAAACCTCACTTTCTTACAAATTTTCTACAATTTACTGATTTTAACTGGACTTCTATTAACATTTTAATTTATTTCAAGTTAAGTTGGGGGGGGAAACATGCCTCCCCGACGCTACACCTATGGTATTCTAATATGTCAAAATTTCATCATACATCATTATAATGTTACAGTAATATGGTGAAATTTGTAGAAAATGAATTTTAAACACTAATAGTGAAATTCGCAAACTGCAAATGCAAAATTCGCAAACTCTAAAATATATGATTAAGAATGATAAATATAGCAGAAGAATTTGAAATATAGCCATTATAGCAAAAATTAAGCATGTATATATGAATGCAATTATCTACTGCAAGTATAGAATTCAAAATTGTTAAAAACATAAATATCAAGCAAGAATTAGAAAGTGAAACATTTAGATATGGGGATATCAAGTACAAAGATGAAAACAAACAAAACCATGCCATAACAAAACAAGAAACAAAAATAAAAAAAAATTAACTCACCATAGTAATCTAATGAAATGGCTGTTTAAGAAAAAAAATATAAAAATATTAAAAAGTTAGAATAAAAATAATTCAAAAATTTTACACTTAAGAGCAAAAATTTTCCATTTGATAAGATTTTTAAAGTTTATTAAAATAAAATGAGGAACAGAACAAAAAAATTACCAGATTTTAAATTTCAGGAAGGTTGTTAGTTATAAAATTTTATAAAATAAGATTTGTGGAGGATAACACACTTTAATCATAAAATTAAAATATTTTTATATAGTACACTCTGATAAAAACAAATGATGCACACAGACAGACAGACACACACAAATAAAAAATATTTAACAAAAAACTATATCTCAATAATAAATAATATTGTTTAAGAAAATGAAAAAACAAAACAAACACTGATTCCAAATACAGATTATTTTCTTTAAATTTATTTTAAAATGTGACAACATTAAATAAATTTAGCTCTCTAAGAATGCTTTCTAGGCTTCTTTTGGCTCTTTTTTAACCCGATATGAAATTTTTACAAGCAGAAACTCAAAAATTTCCCTTGAATTATTCAATATACATAAACTTTTTTTCTTTACCTTCATTGGGAATGCTTAGATATTTCTCCAAAGGCAAATAAATGCAACTAATTTTTGGAAGAATTGATAACTTCAACAGAAGGATTTAATTATGCGGTACTGAGTAATGGATTAAAATCAGTATTTACCTGCTGCAATAGCTTCTTATATAGAATTTTATTGCATTATTCAGGGGAAAAAATACTTCTGAAATTTCAGATTTTTCTCTGGTTGTTGACATGTCAGATAAAAACTGTTGATAATTTTTTTTATACCCTTCCAATGTTCCACACTATTATATGAAAAATTATGCATAAGCACAAGAAAACTTTCAGGAATATCAGTTTTTAGCAATATTAGTTTTTAACAGCTACTAATTGTGTAAAAGTTCTTTAAAAACAGTACAATCAATAAAAAACAACTTTACCCAAATAGACAAAGAAAAAAAGGGTTCTAACAGTCACATTTCTGCAAATAAAACACTTTATCGACTCAAAAAACAGAGTTTATAGAATAAAATGAGGTTTTTTTTTTTTTTCTCCCACTAAGTTCCTATTTTACAGGGCAGATGTATACGGTCGATTCCGGTTAATCGGACCACATTAGGACGTGATCATTTTGGTCCTAATAACTGGCTGGTCCGATTAAACAAATATGCCTTATGTTACAAGACAGGATTCAGCCCGAATAAGCGGCCGGTCTGATTAACCAGAATTCGACTGTATATACATACATACTTTTTACTACTAATTTTAATAAAAAATTATTTTTAGAGCATTGCTTTTTCAAGGACAAGGTCGAAATTGCAACAGGCATGTAAAGTAAGAAAGGATTTTTTAATATTTAAAATATAACAAAAATTTCTTGAATTGGCTAATTTTATTAAAAAAGTAATCTAAAAAACTGAAAATTATGCTTGAATTTTATCAGATGATAAAACTGTAAATTATTTTTACTATAAATTGAGTCTATTAATAAATATTTTGCATTCTTCATTAGCAGAAAAAACTCAAACTGTACACATAACAGCAGGATTTTACTGAATATTGAAAACAGCATCATTGCTATATCTAAAATTTTAAAAACACAGCCTCAGATGCAATACATAAGTGAAAGATAATTTTTTTTTTTAATTGTGTTTAACTACAACTACTTCAATAGCTCAAAGACAACAGAAAACTCCTAAATTACTTAAAACATTTTTTAGTAATTTCAAAATGCATTTATATCACACAAATTAATAGAAATTAAAAACTGAAACACTACCTGCACAGGAAAAATTAAAATTAACAAAAAATAAATTAAGGTTGATTTCTTGACTAAAATCTTTGAAACCAATATTTGTAAAATACCAGGATACGGCACTGTGTTTAGTAGTATATATATTTCTTCAACACATATGACAATTTAAAATAACCAACAAAAGGTTAAACATAAGTGAAACCATGAAAATGTCTCTGAAAAGACAATATAAGTATAAGCCTCGTGCCACATATTTTGAGAAATGTGAAAAATACTATAGTTTCTATTTTATATCACTAAACAAACTCCAGATTTCAGTACATCATTAAATTAAAAACCAATATCTTAAGAATATAACAGCACAGCCTATTGATTTACAGGATGTAGGTTTTAACTGATGTGGATCATATAGGACAGGGATTCCTTAAAAAAAAAAATCTGAACTTGGTTCGAAAGAAAATATTACCAGGTTCCAGTTTCAAAACACAAACAAATGTGCATGGATCAGTCTCACAATTGCAGTCAGCAATGACATTACAAACATTTCACGATTCATGGAAAATTTTTAGGAGAATAAAATTATTTTTTCCCCTGCAGTTGAATCTTGTACTATATTTCCTTTCTTGGCTTAATTTTATTAAAATTTACATTAATGAATAGACCAATAAAACCCCTTCAAAATAAGTCTCTTTTGACTTCTTACAGTTACTTCTAATTTAAAAAATAACAAATTTATTATCCTAAAGAGTATCAAAAGGAAGAGATGAAATTTTTTGTTCACATCAGCAAAGTAACATAAGGTTATGCATTTGAAATTACAATAATGAAATATAAATAACATTAAAGTACAAAATGTAAATGAAAAATAACTCTAAAATAATGAATTTTGAGGAAAACAGAAATCTGTTTTCTTTCCTAACATGAACATTTAAACCAAACATTAAAATATAGTTATGTTTCATTATAGAAATATTTTAAATATTGAGATCAACTTACTTTCTTTATCAGTACTTGTATGAAGGGTTTGAGTTTGTTTATCATAAACAACTTTTTCATGGGGAGGAACTGAAGTTTGGTGAACACTAACAAGTGATAAATTTACTTTCCTATAAATATAAAATTATATGCATTAGAACTATAAATGTAAGATAACAATAATTCAGCCAAATCAAATGTTATAATAACCAATAAAATTTTTAAAAAATAATAATTAAACTCTCAGGTTGATTGACCATTTATACAATTTATATATTATCAAGACCAGCAGAACATCTATTGGCTTTAGCAGGAACAACAATATCAACTATAAGACATTTCAGACGAGATGATACAGAGTACTTTCTGTAGCACTGTTACTCAAAATTTCATCCAATTTTTATATCAATGACAACATGAAATATAGTATGAAATGGTGAAACATTTTTAATCTTCAAAAGGATTTATATTATTTTCGTCATATTTTAGCTAGGGATGAACTATTTCTCTTACAGAACAATGTATGAAGCATGTTAAAAACTCAAGTGACCACATTTAGGCCATCCGCACACGGAGCGACTCAAAGGAAACTCAACTGGTTAGCGACTGAAATTGCTTATCTGTTGCAAACTCGTTAGTGATGCGGCTCCGCACACGGGCCGACTCAAAAGTGATTCAAATCAATAGTTTGCAACCTGTCATGGAAGGAAGAACATCATTATTCCGGGCATTATTTTTAGTTAAATTATCACAAATTAATTTATTTTAAAAAATCATCACAATAGATTGCCTTTGATCAATCGTTTAAAAATGGACTGTATATATGGGCGCACATATTCCATACAACAAAAAACGTTAGAATTTCATTTCATCGTGTACGTCATTTGGCAGCTTGCCAAAAGAGCGGCTGTAACATAGATTGTGTAATAACATGCACAATGCAAGAGAAACTGGCGACTGAAGTTGCTAGCGACTCAACACGTTGAGTTGCCTGCGACTGATTAGAAACGCGTTGCTGACGGGTTTATAACCAGTTGCGCTGTGTGCGTGGCTCCATTCAATTACATAGGTTATGACTCATCATGGACTGGTTTGTGATTGGAGTCGGTTATCAGTTTCTTTTGAGTTGCTCCGTGGGCGGACAGCCTTAGACTTTAAAATTTTTGAATAAATCTTAATATACAAATGAAAAAATTTATATTTTAGTATAGACATAGGAACTTTGTTTTTGAAATATTGGTCATTAGAGGTGGTAATTTATATCATCTGCACATTATGCTGTATCATATAGTGACTTCATACAATAATTTCTGTTAATGCTTGGGGATTACAGTTATCAACATTTGACAATGTACCATCAATAAGATGTTAAATACACAGTAACTGCAGATTCCTAGTAAGACTAGTTAAAATTAACACAACCACTTAGGAGGATAATTAAAACACACACTCAGTTATGTATCAAAAGTACATATTCTTTTCAGTTCAAGTGACAAATGGAGTTATATAGTACTCAATCAAAGGAAAGATATGTTCTAATGACAGTGAACTAATACTATTGTAATGATGATCTGAATATATCATTTAAATTCTTATGAAGACAACTGCATATTTTATTCACAATTTGCAAAAAACTTTTTTTAATTCAAACACAAAAAAACTAAATAAATAACAGCTTCATAAAACAATGTTAGTACAAAATAGAAGCTTCTCAAGAGCAAGTCTTTATTCCTCAGGTACTTTTAAAAGTTAAGATTTAAAATTGAAAAGTACATGAACATGTACTTGTTTCTCCATACATATATTCAAACTTCCAACAGCAAAGTGCTCCTGGACAAAGAAGCTTACATATCTCATATGAAACATAATTCATGGTTACAGTATTGAAAAAATTATAAAATAAATATGCAGTCATCTATGAAATGTTTATTTGGAATATGATGCCACATTTTTTTTTCCAACTCAAACTAGTTCAACTGTAACAAGCAGATTTCATATTTTAAATGCAAAATAATATGTATAAAAAAAAAGTCACTTTTACCCTTGTGATATGGTATATTATAAATGCAATATAAAACAAGAATTCATAAAATTCAAATTAATTAAGAAATATGGAAACTATTAATAAGACTATGAGATGAACCAAAACTATGAAAATATATGATAAATAAAAATATTTCTTATTTTTAATCAAATAATAAAGGATGACATTTCATAGCTAAGGATTTATGTATCAGGAATAGGAAGGTATAAATCAGGAATAGGAAGGTAACTTATTTCTAGAGAATAACTCTTTTCAATATTTTAGGAGTCCTGCTCTTTAAATATTCTAGGAGTAGGTCAGAATGCCGAAAAAAAAATGAAAATATTAGTTAATATTAGTCATAATTTACATAATTTTTTTTTACATAATTTCATAAAATGTTCTGACATTTTGTATCAACACAAGTAAAGCATAAATTTAATCATACATGATTAAAATTTACAACTTTTATTTTATTTGAATTAAAAGCTAAAATGAATATTTCAAACTAAATGAATATTCAAAACTAAAATGAATATTTCAAAATTAAATATACTAGACAAAGAAAATGGTACAAACTTAGGTTTAGGAGGTGATGGAAGTTGTACAACAGTTGGCTTGTTCAAAGATCCATCAGATAAACTTGAATCAGATAAACTTGGCAACGAAGCTTAAAAACAGAAATTAGAAAAATTTAAGAATAAAATAACTTTAAAAACTTTTTAACAGAGAACTAATTATACATTAAACTCTTCCTATAAAATTCCTCCAAATTGGCAAAAAATCTATCTGATCGTCTTACATAGTCTAGCCATATTTTGTTCCCCTGTTGTATTGAAATAATAATTGGCTTATTTTGTAGCAAATGAAAAGTTGCATGAAAATTGCACTTAAGTTTTCAAAAAAAATCTGATAGATATATTTCAACTGAAACAACTAGAAGAATGAATTAAGTATGAGTAACATTACATCAATTGACAATAAAAAGTTTGTATGAGAAATGGTGTGGTATAGAAGTATAGAAAAATCTCACTTGGTTCAATCAACATTATAATTCTTTATTTACAATACCAATATCAGGAAGATATATTTTCCATACAAATAGAAAATTTGACAAGCCATCAATATAATGGGAAGAAAGCTTGGAAAATATCTGACCACCAAAAGAGAAGATCAAAACCAAATTTTCAAGACTTTCGTCTGACATATCTTATTTAAAATATTTTATATTTAACAGATTCAATAAATTATACTGCTTGATAATTAAATTTATGGATAGATTATAGTATGTAACATATTTGCTAACAATATTCAAAGGAATAGTAGTAATAAAAATCAGCATTGAAAAATCGGTACTTTTCCGTTATAAGTACTACAATCACTTTCACGCCAATTTGGCACATTTTTAAAAATCGCCCCAGCGAGAGAAAAGTAACGCAATATAATGACACTAATGATTGGCAAATTACAATATTAAAATATACAAATCTTGAGATTCAAGGATCATGAGACGATATGAGATCGATTATTTTCGTGGTCATGGAGATAACAAAACTTCATAGAATGCCGTAATTAAATATGCTTACTTTAAATTATAATGAATTTAGAGTCCATCAGAAAATTAGACATATTTTACGTAATGGATTTTAAAATATGAAATTTTCCTAAAGATGAGCAGCTATTACATTACTTCAAGAACAAGATATCCTTCATAAAGAAAGAAAGTGTGTAAATAATCATATAATGAGCTTGAACTGGTTTAAAAATTTTCAAACCAGTTCAAGGTAAATTTTTTACCTTTTTCTTTTAAATTCTGCCAAGATTAAAAATAAGCCAAGTGTAGTGCTTATAACGGAAAAGTACCGAAAAATCAAATACTATTAAAAGATTAAAATTTAATAAAATCTAAAAATCATACAAAATAACTGTTTAAAACTAACCAACAGAAGTTGTAACATTGAGGGAGGCTAACAATCTTTCAGTTTCAACAATAATATCTTTTTCTCTCTTGAGATGAACTAATACAGGTGAAGAATTTTCATTCTGAAATATTAATCAAGAATCCATCAATAAGCACCAATACCATTAAACAAAATACATATATATATATAATGATTTCTGTCAAATGGATGATCTGTTGAAAAAAAATGCTAAATATGAATAGAAGGCATTTGAAATCACACATGGAAATTAAATATAAACATAAGAAAAAGGCTATACAAAAAATTGGGAGGTGAGCCACATTTACTTTTAATGAGCACTGTTATCAGGACCTCTTAACAGTTATCTTTTATCACACATAAGACAGATATACGTAGAATAATACTAATGACAAATGAGGGGATAATAGTATAAATCCAACAATTTAATTTTGTACTGATCTGTGATAAAATCAAAGCCTTACTTTCCATGAATACATTTAATCACAGGCCAGTGCCCAATGTGAGAAAATATTCCCTAATTAATTTCTGAAAAGAGCCATAATCCATGGAATACTTTATTATGTTGTTATGATTTTGTTTAGTTAATAACAAGTTTCTTGATTTAGAATAACAGATTTTTGCTTAATTAACATAATATAAATGTAGTGTGCTTCTGAAATTTTAGACGCTTACATACAACAGTTGAACTCACACTAGTGTCAGCACATTTTCCCTTCCCTAGAAAGACACTAATTATTTTTGCATCAGCATATTTGCATGCTTGCAACTTCCAGTCTTATAAACTTTCAAGCATGACTAATTATATTCAAGTATAAATCAAATTCAAATTTAATTCATTTATGTAAAATTAGTCCTACATTCAAAGGAGTTGAGCACTTTCTGACTAGATCAAACAACATTGCTCTCAAAGTTAAATGTAACATGGTTACCTTCACCATCATATATTTACAGAAGAAAAATTTTAAGGAATAAACCAGTAAGATCTGAACATCTAATTTATCTAAGGAACCATCTACAAATAGGTGATACCCAAAACTTTAAAACTGTAACATAATTTTAATTAATTTTAAGAAGTTAACCAAACTACCTTTAAATACAAAGGTTGTGGAATAATAGCAAAAAAAATCAAATTAAAAGGACAGGAATCAAAAAGGTGAATTTAAAAAAAAAACCCACTTAAATACCGTAAATTCAAAAAGACCTAACGTATTGTTTAATAACTGATAAATAGAACAAATGAAAGAATGTCATTACTTTTAGAGCTTCTTTTTCCCGTTTCCTTCGAGCTTTTTCCTCTCTTAAAAGAGCTAATTTTTGTCTTTTTCTCTCTAGCTCTGCTCGTCTATCTGCCATAGCATCTTTTCTCTCCAAAAAATCCTCCATATAAAATTCATTAGTGGAAATAATAATAGTTAAAAAAAGCGAAAATAAACATTAGTTATTATTTGATAGTATATTATGACATATTAGCTCTACCACGCCTCACGCAAGATTCTTCACACTTCACAGTGACAGCTAGAACGAGATCCTTTTCGAAATGAGTCATCGCATGAATGACCGACAAACTGAAAATAAATAAGAACAAGTGGCAGTTTTGCTTTTTTTAAGTTTATGATATTTACTTCACTTCTTTTCAGAATCTTTTAGTGGGCGCGCTTAACACGGATTTCTACTAGATTGTGTATATATATATATATGTATGAATAGATATGTACTTTTTTTTTTTTTTACACAAGCTTTTTAAGTAAGAAAAAAACATCCTTATTAAAGAGTTATTCTAGCATTTAGAGTAACTTCGATCATAGTCACTTAGACTAGTTTATTAGACTAGTATATAAACGATGATGCTATTAAATTATTTGAGATCGAAGACGTGACTCTCATCGCCGCCCAGATACAAATTAAATATAAAAACGTAACGGGAGGGTAGTGGTAACACCAAATTCCAGATTAGATGTATATCTTACTCTGAGTGAAGCGCGTGTAGAGACAGGTGTAAGGGCCTGTTCACGTATGAGTCCGGTAGCGGAGCGTAAAGTATTGAAATATATTTAACCAATGACGAACCTCCAAACGATTAGCAACGAAATTTTTAAAGCCTATGATTGGTTTATTTTCATCTCAACGTCATCTTTCCTTTAACGCTCCGCTACCGAACTCCTATGTGAACAGGCCCTAAACCTCGAATCAGAGAGCTACGTTTGGCATAATACTAAAATAAAATTTAGCTTAAGTGCCTGTTCACATAGGAATCCAGTAGCGGATACTTTAAAGTATTGAAATATATTTAACCAATGACAAACCTCCAAACGATTAGCAACGAAATTTTTAATGCTTATGATTGGTTTATTACCGTCTCAGCGCCACCTTTCCTTTTACGCTTCTTCCAGACTCCTATGTGAACAGGCCCTAAGCTGTCTCCTGAATCTACAATAAACTCTATGTACAAGGAAAGCTTGCACAAAGAGCCGTAAGGAAAGCCGTCTTGAAGGGTAGAGAGTGCCATGTTGTTGTTGTTGCTAATGCCCCCCTGGTTAAAGATTCCATTCACCAGATCCTAATAGGCTATTGGGCTGAAAGGGGCGGCTCCTGTTTTGAATTGGCACCACAAAGGTCGGAGTCCGACTTGGCTAAATGACTGGTCCCGTAATTTTGAACCAAGTCAAGTGACGAGGAACACTTGACCCAGCACCTCCAGAGGTAAATTCGAGAACTTGGAGGACATTGCAGCCACGACCTATTTTACATGCCCCGGCCACCATAAATGAACACGGCGGTGGATTTGCAGCGACGAGCATCGAACCAGGGACGTTCAGATCACTGGCCGCTGCTCTTGCCAATTGGGCCACCGCGTCCCTAGAGAGTATCATATGCGCCTGAAAGTAATCGTACTATTTGCCGAATACACATGTTTCAAAATGATCATTTCAAGAGCTTGCAGTTGTGACACACATCGTATAGTGCTTAATGTCTAGTGAATCCATGGTACGAACTCGATTTCGAATCGCGAATAAGACATGGGCGTGCGCTCTCGTGCTGTCCCGAGATAGGGAGCAATGTTAGCTTACCATTTTATTAAAGTACTCCCATAATAAAATAGCTAACGAATTCGTGATGTGGATAGGTCAATGTCATCAGGACAAATACCTGCCACGTTGGAAAAAAAAGTTTGTAGTTTTTTGCTACCTCGTATTTCTCTTTACCGTAATCTAAAAAATGTTATGAATTTTAGTGACTCCGAATTCCTTAAAACAATAAATGGTTTTTAGCCTTAAAAAATATTAAAAATTGGTAAGTTAAATTTTATCGTTTTGCTTAAAAATTCGTTTTTCTCATACTATACTTCGCGAAAAACAATTTTTCATTAAAATTATTAGACCACCCATAGCCAGATGGGTACCTAACTGTTTATTGGTTCAGATGAAGCCAAGTTTATTTCAATATTATACCGAAAATGCCAGCACACTATAAATCCGGGTTCACACGGAGTCGTGAAACGGGCGAGAGCACTACTCATCGGCCAGCCGATCGTGTTCACTACCTCGTGTGAACCATCGGTAGTGGGAATGGAGGTCGTGCTCGACCTTGAATAGCCAGGTCGTGGAATCTCCGGTTGGTTGGAGTGAGCACGACCACTTCAGTCGTATTCTTACGGAAAAGGAGACAAGAAGTCGGTGTACAAAATGAGAAATTCGCAAGTGATGTAGTTGGTCGAAATGTATCGAGAAAAGGAAATTCCGAAGTGTACAAGAACCGAGATGCAAGGGACGAAGCATTGCAAGAAATATTTAGCGAAATGAACATTGATGGTTTTGGAATCCGTGAAGTGACACACACACACACACACACACCAAGAAAAAAAAAGATCTTCCTATTATGAAATTGTCAACTCGGTAATTGCCAACTCGAGGAAATCGGACCCTCTGGTGATGAGTTATATAAATGTAAGGTTCCATGGTTTTGAATAGTGCATTCGTTTTTAAAAAAGAACCCGGAAATAAATGTAACCGAATCAAATCTGGATTCAAAAGTTCAAAGTGGCACAACATCAAAGCGGCTAGATGAAATTCTGAATTTGATGACCCTCCAGCCGGTCGTCGAATGAAAGGGGGACAGGTGAAATGTTTAAAATTCCTACTCCGCATCAGGCCAGTTCATCCAAAAAAAGGCGCCTTCAACATAAATGTACTCCGCCTTCGCATATTACAGAAGCAATCCAAAAGCTGGATTCCATCAGGGCCCGCTCTAGGGGTGGGCAACCAGGACATTTGTCCGGGGCGCCAAAATTTAGGAGCGCCATTTTGGCTGTAAGTGTGAGGATGTCTAAAATACCCAATTAATAGAAAATTTCACATATCGATTTTTTCGTTGACTAATAATTTACAGTGCATAGCATATTTATATTGTTTATGTCTAATAGCTAAAAAAATTTACACTATTATTGAAAAGTAAACTCAGCATTTGTAAAGGACGCTGCTTGAACTTGTTTGAACATGCAACTTCTTTGAATAGAAAGCATTAGCACGCGAGTAGAGCGCTGCTTCAACTTGTGTTTGGACATGCATAGACTTGCTTATTACCTCTCATTATAAAAGAGTGGTTTCATTACATAATAGCATTATCTTGCTATTACGTCGGTAGAGATAACAAGTGGAAGCTCATAAAATTTACTTCAGTGCGTTTTCTTAACTTTTAAAGGTAAAGACATCGCAGTGCTGCGACATGGTTCTCAGAAATAGAACCAGATGCAAAACAGGTAATAATATTGTATCAAATTTGAATGTATTCTATAAGTATAATTATTTATATTTTTAATTTATGAAAATAATTATTTGAATCAATAATATAAGACATTTATTAAGTTCATTGCTTCGATAAAACGCGTCTTATAATAATACACTGCTCAAAAAAATTAGGGGAGCAAGCAAAGAAGTTAAGAAAACCGTGCGAGACAGCCACGTATTGGCATAAAATGGATAGTACACGCGTATCAACGCGCAATACAGAAAAAAAGACGTAAAAAAAATTTGTAATTAAGCTTTAATTCTTTGAAAATATGGAAAAAACATGAAAAGATGATTTAGGGAACAATTTGGTTACACGTAAACGATAAAAAAAAGTATTGTTTAGAAATGATGCAAGATTTTTAATATGGCGTGTGGTCTCCTCGAACAGCTAAGACTGCTGCACACCTGTTTTCCATGGATGCGATGATGTTATCGATAAGACTTTGGGGAATACTGTTCCACTCCTCAAGAAGTGCAATCTTTAAGTCTCGGAGAGTAAAAGGAGGCCTTGGTCTCGCAGCAATGCGTCGTCCGAGCATGTCCCAAACATGCTCGATTGGATTCAGGTCAGGAGAGCACGCTGGCCATTCCATACGCTGTATTGTTTCAGCTTCAAGCATGTACTCCACAAGACGAGCTGTATGCGGTCTGGCATTATCATGCTGGAAAACAAAGGAATCTCCAATGGCTGCAGTGTAAGGTATGACATGAGGTCTTAGTATCTCGTCTGCATACCTTCGGGCAGTCAAAGTACCATTCCGAATGATATGCAGGTCCGTACGTCCACCTATGCTGATTCCACCCCATACCATGAAACCAGCTCGTCTGTATTGTGACCTTTCACGAACGAATGTGGGGTTATTTCGAGTGCCCCTTTCCCTCCATACCAAAACACATCGGGTGTCACACTCCAGACTGAATCGTGACTCGTCTGTAAACAGCACTTGGCTCTAATCATGTTGCTCTCAATCTCGATGTTCAGCAGCCCATCTTCTTCGGGCCGCACGGTGACGTGAGATCAACGGAATGCAGACCATTGGCCTACGTGCATAGAGACCTCCCTGATGAAGCCTATTACGTACTGTTTGGCTGGACACCCTTCGTCCTGTTGCCAAGAGCAACTGTCTTTGCAGCTGAGTAGCATTGTCTGTTCTGTTTCGACCATAGACCTGAAATATATGTAGACAGCGCATTGCTATTCAAAGCAGCCGAAAAGATCAAGTAAGGGATCTATCACGACTTCGGGTGAGCTATCCCAGATTTGGCTTGTTATCGCATCATTTGGCGTTATAAAATATTTCTTTTCACGCGCTAGTGGCTTTAAAGTACTCTAAATTTCTTAAGTCATTCGATATTAATTTTCGTTTCAATACGTTTTTAATTGATTCCTATTCAATTAATCAAATCCTCAGCAACATTTTGAAAAAAAAGCATTAATTTTGTAGTTAAAGATTGTGGATACTTGATATTAATGCTTCAAATGAATTGCAGGTTCTAAATCTCTGATATTCCCAATTATCCAAAAATATGAAGTTCGGGAAATATGAAATAATTATAAAATGATTTTGACAAATATATCAATTTTATTCATTGACGATGAATTTTAATGCAGCTATCATAAACATATGCATTATCGTTACATTACCATACATTGATAATATTCATACCATAGCATACATTGATAAAATTAAAATGAAAAATAATTAGGGAAAACTGAAATGAATCAAATTAAAAACATGAATAAAGGAAAATTGGTATATGAGGAAATTATGTCAAAGTTAATTTTCAACGTTGGAACTTCATTTGCATACTAATTTATATATACTCAATTGTATGCATACTCAATTGTCTGCTTTTGCAGATGCGATGGAAAAGAGAAAATTGTAGGCACTGCATCTGCTTTAAGCCAAGTTCCTCCAAATTTAGCTCTATCGAAACACTCCGGCTTAAAATGCTTAGAACATAATTTCGAAACATTTGTTGCTTTGAAATTTTCTCTTTTCAGCTGTGTTTCCCACAACTTTCTTCATTTTTCGGAAAACTAATAAATGAGATAGGGATTAGATAATATTGTAATAAATCTGTTAATCACATGAAAACTAAGTAAATGATATATAAAAGAACACAACAAACTAGTGTTAAAAGTAGATAACAGAAATTAAAACTTTGTTTAAAAACAGCATAAATGTGGAAAAATTCTACAATTATGTGTTTTTAACAAAGTTTTAATTTGCGTTACGTGAATTAATGACGCTGTACTGCATTTTTATTACACTTATTATAGGTTAATTTAAGGAGTTTCATAAACGCAAAAATATATTTTTATATAATATTTTAACAGCTCTGTTTTTTAAACAGATTATTTATATATATATATTGTGTCCTAATTATTCAATTTTTTAAATAATTTTCACGAATATGTATTTTTTAATTTATATATACAAAAATTAAAAAGATAGTGTAACAAAATAAATGAATCTACAACATTTTTCACCAAAACCCCTTTTAACGGACGTATGTTATTAATATTTTACATTTATTTTGATAACTATGGAAGAATATTTCTCAGCGGGATATAATGGCAATTATAAATATAGAAATAAATAAATTTTCTAAATGTTATAAATAATCTCATAACGTTATATGGTAAAACAAAAAACAGCATGTACTAGGTAAAAGAATATGTGCATGGCGGTAAACAAGCATGCATTTTGTTTCCTTGGCGTAAATATTGACTGCCAAGGTAGAAAGTACGCACATTGCTAATTGCTGAAGTTCATTTTATTCTTAATGCAATTTTAACCCTTTTGAGAGGCAAATTTTTTTAATGTACGTATACCTATGTAAAATAATATACTTAAAAAATATTTCAACACAATACATTATTTACAAGGGCAGAAAATCCATTTTTATTGCAAAACGTCATGACTACATATGTCAAATTATTCTTTGTTTTACCAAAAATATACATTAAAATCAAAGCAAAAGACTTACAGGTGAAACGTAGTGTCTCCACCTTTGACGTATTTTGCGTTGCATCCATAGGCACAGCAGGAATTTACTTTAAGCTTAAAATCTAAAGCAAACGTAACTTTCGAATGTATTCTCACCAAGCGCACAATGTAAAACCTATGGAAGGAAAGATGCGCGGGAATTGCTGCGCGTAGGGGAGTCCCGAAGTCACGTGACTTCATGTATTGCTTGGCCAAGGGTTGCCAATGCTCTCTCTACCCTTATTTCAGCTCGATGGTTTCGACGAGCTGTTAACAGTATATACCGGTCATCAGTTGCTGTAGTGGCGCGTGGCCGACCTTGCCCTGTTCGACGTCTAGCGCTTCTTTCCCAACCCAAATCCCTACGTGTGGAACAGTCCATTTCAAACAAGAGGTGAAAAATGCGTCCACAGACAGCAATCCAGCATCAGTTTCGATTTGCTCCTGCTGCCATATGTTGAATTATTTAGGAATCTTTTTATTCTCTAAGAGATTTTAACAAAATAAATAAATTGAAATAAGTATATGATTGAATTTTAAATTTACTTTCTTCAAATATCCACAATAATTTTAATTTGTTAATTAGAAAATAAATGTATTTAATAAGCTTTAATTAAAAAAATTAAGTTGCATAAATTAAAAAATTTAAAGTTTTAAATTGCAATAATTTAAATTTATTATTTAGTGTTTTTGATCTTTCTTTGCTGTAGATTTCTTTTATTTTCAGAATTTAATTGAAAATAAGTGCATTTGAAAATCTTGCACTGAAAGCAAGAAAGTGAATGAAAGTCCAGTACTGAATGTGCTGAAGTATATACAATCTGATGAATCTTGCCCAAAAATGGTTCTAAATCTTTTGCTAACATATTATCAGCTTTACATATCATGTCATCATCAATTGGAAATATCTTGCTTCCTGTACATTCTTACCTTAAAATTTTGGTCAAAGTTTCAAATGTGTTGACATCTTTACTTTCAGCTGTAATTAATTTTATCTGTTGTACGTTTTAAAAGTTTCTCCTACGCTGTCAGGTGCACCTTTCCCACGCCTGCCTCTCTATAATTCCATGTCATGTTTTGGATGCTGGGAAACAGTTATTGTGTGCGTTACCTTAACAAATGAAACATTTTGTGTACAGGGTCCATCACCTAACATATGAACAGTATTAATTGAATCCTGGTTCTTGAAAAAGTATTTTGAAATGGTCTGTAGATGAGCCCAGATGACCGATGTGTCATGTCTGTGTCATTTGCTTGCAGTGGCAAAAGGAATCAATATTAACGAAACCTTTTGTGCCTGGTAAAGAACACAGTTTCGTTGCACATATGTTTGAAGTTTCTCGCTTCTCTTCTTCTACTCTTTTTTTAAAAAAAAAGTACACTGCACATTAACTGTAGAAATTAATTTAGTTGTTGAACAAGAAAGTAGTCAGTGATTTAAAGTAAATAATAAATAAATAATATATCAATTCAATATTTGATAAAAGTTGGTAGCCAATAACAAAATCTTATAAATTTAATGTTAATATAGTTTCTATTTAATGTTAATATTGGCTGTAATATTTAATGTAATATTGTGTAATATTTAATGTTAATATAGTCTCTTAATATTTATCAATTTTCAGACATTTTGAGTATTCAAAGACTGATTTGTATAGTTTTAACGGGTTTTTATTATGTTGGTTTGAATATTAAAGATTCAGAGCATTTCTGAATATAACGTAAAACTTCTGAATTCAACATTTTTATTTCTTGTGTTATGATCATATAAGTCTTTAGGTATATTTTATGTGATACAAATACACATTGCTTTTTTTATTATTTAGTAAATATATTTAAATTAGGCATTTAATATACTTTCTTATCAAGACCTGTAAAGATTATATTTTTCATTTGTATTGTACAGCTGGAAAAAGAGCTACTTTGTATTGGGATGCTAGAGGAGAGCTATGGTCTCTTGACTGTCTCTCGACGTAGGGGATGAAAAAAATGTATTGTATATAACAATACTACTGAACTTCTAGTATTCAATAACCTCAGAAGCCAGAATAACAATATTTTTCTTCAGTATAAATTAAAGGATGCTAAATGCATTTTTAAGATTACCAAAGGAAGAAAAATAAAACACTGTAAATTCTGTAACACTTTTCAGTAATAGAGATAAATATTTGTTTCTTGGGATTCCATGAGATCTAATTGTAAGAAAAGTTACGTACATATTACACTAGATAACCCAACAAGCCATATTTAACTCCCTTAATAGTAGCCATAATTAGTACCCTTATAGTCTTCAACCTTTGAATTCATTTAGTAGCTAGAGTTTATGCCTGAATTTTAATACAGGTTTATGATAATGATTGAATCATTTTCAAAGAGCAAGATATTTTTTATCTCTAATTATGTTAACCTTTATTTAGATGCTTGTTTTATTACAAATTCACAAAAATAACAAAGACAACATTAAATTTGGACTATTGGAATCGGTTGGTTGATTTGTAACTCTATGGTCAATTATGCTCGTGATAGCTAATAAGACTGGGACCTATGGCTTAAAGTGGATTCAAAATCATTACAACATCCAAGCCAACCTGAGATTCAAATCTGACTCTTTTCATACGTTAAGTCAGAACGCTAACCATGATACAACTTAAAATTTATTGAGGAGATAGGTAAAGTGGTCACAGTTATATATTTCATATTCCATGATCTTAGATTTCGTTTTTCTTGGAACTGTTCCCGTTCCAAGAGTAGGTGTCCTACTACCCCCAAATGATCTAAAATATTCTCACGTTGGCCAAGTTTATGAGTGATTCTCCAAAAACCTGACATTTTCAAATTGCAAATTCTTTAAAAGCAAAAGTGCTTTAAAAAATCTAAAAAAAATCATACTTACTCTTTATAAGGCACTTAACAAGGAAAAAAGATTCGGAGATAATAAAAGAATGGAATATAAAAACAAAGAATTAATGAATGAATTATCTAATGAATTATCTTTTAGATAATTTTCCAAGATTCGGACAGGCCAGGAGAGTGACTTCCAGTGATTTAAATTTTTTTTTATAGGAAATAGTAAATGAGTAATCTTTTTTATATGCATGGGAATACATAGGAAAAATTGTTTTTAATATTATAATATTCATACCAAAATAGTTAATATTCATGTGTGAAAATACAAAATAAAAATTTAATAATGCATATTAAAAGTCAACTTTTTTTTTGTCTTTGGTTATTTTTTCCTATTTAATGGAAATTTTCTCTGCTTGCTAATAAGCTTGTTAGGTGGAGCTTTGGATGTTGATTGTTCTGCTATCAAGTTTGGACGAGACTCGGTGGCAACTGAGGTATCCAAATATGCATTGAGAGCACTTACGGTAAAATTGACATGTTTCATTACTTGCACAGAATCAAATCCTTGGAGTCTTCGATGAAACTCTAACAATCTATTAAGTACCTTGCTTTTTCCATCCTGAGTTTTAAAGGTATTTTCATCCTTTTGTAAAACAGTTATGATGGCATCCTTTTCTGTAGTTCGCCTTTCAATTTGATCACAGGTGTCAATGATCAGGTTGTCATCCCCACTTGATCTTCACCATGAACTTTTCGGTTATGACGGTAAAAATTACACATTTGACTAAATGTTGTATGACATTTGTCACAAACAATATCAGATGAGTTGTTGCGCCGTTTTTTTAAAACAATTTCAGGGTTGTTTGGCCCTGAAAAGGGCTGTTTTGTTGAAAGAACTTCAGACATTTTGTAACAGAAATAACTTGAAATAGACAAGAAAAGCGAACTTAACTTGATTCACACAATAGCAGCGAACAACTTGTAACTGGGATGTGAAGCGGAGAATAGTGAATAGATGGCGCCACCCTTAAACCTATTTCACCTCTTGTTTGAAATGGACTGTTCCACACGTAGGGATTTGGGTTGGGAAAGAAGCGCTAGTAACATTCCCTGTTTCTTGGAATCGATTCCACAGCTTTGCAACGACACTTCTGGCGACTCCAACAGCGTCCGCGACACTACGTTGTGTTTGCCCGGATTCAAGTCTGCTTATAATACGCCATGCCATGGATTCCGGTAAATCACGTTGTTGAGACATTTTCAAGTCATCTTTTCTCAAAAAGAATAACTGAGCAATCGAATTTCACAGTTAAGGCAGTGAAACAGACATTTCTGCAACATCCCGATTTCCGCCCTTATGTTCTTTTTCTGGTTTTTGACGTCATGAACTTTGATTTGCATATGAAGTTTTCTTCTTCTGTTTCCTGCTAGGCTTTAAATTATGGATGATTTATTTTATGTTACTTATCGGTGTAAGTATTTGCGTAATTTCGTTAAAACCATGTGCTCCTCTAATTGTTTTGAGCAGTGTATATTTGAATAATTGAACTGAATAAAAACTCAAAATCAAGAATTATAAAATTGTTTTTAATGACTATTTATTTTATTGATGATGATTTTATTTATTTTATTGACTATTTATTTAATGTATATTTATTTTATTAGATGAAAACAGATTTCTGCTGTCAAATTTTACATATTCATTTTGCATATTGTTTTATGATTTTTTATGCATATATAGCTTAGATTATTTTTCTGTTTGTTATTAATTTAAATATCTATGGACGTTACTTTATTATTGACCTTAAACAATTGTTAAAGAAGGTGACAGTGAATTCAGATGTTTATTATGTTTGTATTTTTATTCACTTAAGTTTTAATATGTAATTTTCAGTAATTTCTAACTTTCAATCTGTCTATCTATTGTTCATATATATATAAAATAAAAGTATGGGATGGAAGATTTAGCAGTATGTAATATATGAAAAAATATGCAATTTTTGTATTCAGCTAATAAAATTTTGAGTAGAATGAAAATGTTTTATTTTATACCTAAGTAGAATTTATAATTAAAATTTTCATAAGCTTTTCATAACTATCCCAAAAGTAATTAAGGGTAACTTACTGTATTTGATCTGAAAATGTTGAAAATAAAACTCTAGAGGTTACTTTTTGAGTCATGCAATAATAATTTTATTTTTGGCACAAAATGAGAGGTTCTTTGTTAAGTCATTTCATCTTGTTTCAGTTGAAATATATATTGGTAGCATGCTTTAAAAAAAAAATTCATTCGTTGCAATTAGTATGAATGTGTATTAAAGAGGTTAAAAGTTCATGAATTTTAATCTGGAGATATCTATGGCATTCTATTTGTATTTTTTTTAATTTGGCAGTATTTGAAAGAAGGCAGGGAGAAATATAGAAGATTTCATTAATGGTCTGAAAAGATATGGTCCTGCATTCTTAAAAGAATCAAAAAATATAAATCTTGCCATAAGTTTATTAGGATCTCTGACTATTGGGAATATTAATGTGTTAAACAAAGTCCCTTTTTTGGTTTGAAAAAAATGTGAATACAGGTTAAGAATAACTTTTATATCATTTGTATTTTAGACGTAATTGAATATTTGTTAAAAACTTAACTTTTTCCTTTTCCCAAGCAAATTTATATGCGTAAATGCTTTAAGCACTTAAGCATCCTTTTTAAAACAATTTTTAAATACTTTATCTTTAAAATAAGTATTGGATAGATGTAAACAAGTATAAAATGTTGCTAAATATCAATTAGTTTTTAAGATTAATTAAATAAGTTTTTCCTGTTAAGTTAGGCACTTAGTCTAGAATCAGTTCAGCAAATTTCTTCATCACAACTGCATTTTTTTTATGTATTGCTCTCTATTTTCAGATATTAAAATCAAAGGAGCTCCATTAGTCCTGTCTGAGATTCCAATAATTGTTGACCCAAGAGGATCTTGAAATGGTAACAATGGGGATCATTTATTTAAAAATTATTTTTTGTTGCATTTGAAACATATGCTGAAGTATTTGTATTTTGCATCTTTTTCTAATTCTAATTCCTGTATTAAAATAAGTTTACCTTTAATATCAAGAATTCTAAAGTTTAGACTATACATATTTTGAAATAAATGTATTAGTAGTGCCTGTATGAGATTCATCCTTAAAATAATGATAGTAATAATACAGACATTAAGATTTATCTGTGGAGGGTACTAGTCTTTTAATATAACAGTAATTTTCCTGTAACATGGATAATCAGTTCTGTGTACTGCAACTGCAGTTAAAATTTGTTATGGAAAGGTAATGACAAAAAGCAATTTCTTGCTGGCTGCTATTTCAAAGTTTAAAATCCTAATGTCTTGATTTCTTAAATATTGCAGTAAAAATTGAGCCAAACAATATCCATTTATGTAGAACTTATTAGTGAGCACTTCAAAAGTTTAACTACATGAAAATTAAAATCAACTTTGACACTGAAATGCATAACATTTATGAATTTTATTTTATATTTCAGGTGAAAAATGAAGAAAGCTTGACTATCTGAAGGGTTTTGAAGACTTTCATTTCAAAATAATTTTTTTTTTTTTATAAAATTGTGCCTAGTTATTTAAACACAAGTATATGTATATATGTAAATAAAGTTTCTCTATATTTGTATTTTTGTTTGCTGGGATGTGTTTTTGATTTAAATGTGAGTTTATATTCTTTCTCATTAAAGTATGCATTTGAGAGCACACTTTATTTAGCAGGAATTGTGAATGCATTATGCACGAATTATTTAATTTCTACGTAGAAAAGTATATTTATAGTAAATATATTTGTACTTTATAAAAATTTCAAACCATGTACTTGGAGATGTTCTATTTAGAGCAGGGGTTTCCAACTTACAAGTGTCCAAGGGCCGCAATCGAAAACACCTGTCTAGTGGCGGGCCGCAATTTAATCAGGACCATAGCCAGGACTTTTTTTGTTGAGGGAGGGGGATTTGGAGGATTTGTGTATAGTATATACTATGAAATTTTTAAAAATTTGAGGATGAACCTCCAACAACGACCTTGATTATAACTGGCCAACTTTCGTTAAATTATACAGACACACACAAAAAAGTCAAATAAGAGGTGGGTATTTAAATAAGAAGTGGGGGGGGGGGGGGTATGAAATAGAATATGAGTGGACATCCTACTTTTCATGGAATTCGAGGAAAATCAATCTTTTTTGTAAATGAACAGCATTTGAAAACAATAAAGATTTTTACAAAAACATTTTTCGTTAAATAAGAATATAATTTGATGCTGTAAATTATTTTCCTAAAAGTCTTCGTGGGCCGCAAAAAAAAGCACCGCGGGACGCATGCGGCCCGCTGGCCGCCAGTTGGAAACCCCTGATTTAGAGCAACTGGATAAGTATATTAACATATAATTAAGAAGTTTACAAACCATGTAAGTATTAATGGAGGATTTGGTCGAATATACCTGTAAAAAAAACTTGTGTGTTAGAAAATGATTATCTATATTTCCTGAAAATCTTAAATGTTACAATTTGAGATATTGTAATTGTTTCTAAATTAGTTGTGTGGGGATCACGGTATCTTTACCAATTAGAAATATATATTACTAAAATCAGTGTAATTAATTTCTTGTTTCAGTTTAAAAAAATTATCTTGTGAATGTCTTTTGTGTTAAAAGCTAAGATCTGAAACTTTCTTGACAAAATATTCGTCTCAGTTTAATGAAACTAAAAGTTGTTAAGGAAAACTTTTTGACCTACGAAATTTTAAGGTTCTATACATTATAATATTCATAAGTTTCCTGTATATTTTTTTTTACATGTATATAGAAGCATCCCACTAAATCTCAGCAGATTTTTTTATTTGGAGCTTCTTTTTCTTCTCAGTTATTCCTGTGAATGATACAGATTTGCAAAAAAATAATGGATGCTTGATTAACATTTTCAATATTTGATATCTTTATAACTTTTAGGCAGCCTTTCATCACTTATGATATAAGTTTGCAAGATTTTATAACAAATATTTAGATTTGTTTTTATAAGAATTTGAAAAAAATCCTTAAATTTTAATACCAATTATATTCCAAATATGGGTGTATAGTGCAGGTTTTTTTTTTTTTTTTCACAAGAAAGGATAGGGGGGGGGGATTGAGATAATAAATATACAAAACAATGAATAATGAATTACTAGCATAAAATCGTTTAATTTAACGGCGGGGGGGGGACATTTCGAGTACTATAGCGTAAACTCATTTACTTAAAAAAACTCATTAGTCATGGGCTTTATAACCCAAAATAAAGTGTGATATTGAACTCGAAAGAAGAGTTTGTCTACTCATGTTGGTGTGTTTTTCCGACACACTTTAAAGTGAGTCGTATAACCCATTTTAGTGAGTTGGTGGCGGGTAAATCAACCCGCTTGGAATCTGGGTTCTAGAACCCACTTTCCCACATGGGTTGTACGACTCATCAAAAGCGAGTTCCCCTGTGCAGTGGATTTGAACTCGGAGAAGTGGGTTCACCGAACGACTTTTTTTTCTCTGTGTACTCTCCTTTACAAAATTGCGTTTACTGCTTCTGTTGCAAAATTTTCGGCTGTATAGTTAGTTCTCTTTCAAAGGAGCGTTTTAAAAGTTGGAAGCACCTCGGCGGAACTTTAAAAGAGCATGAAATTTCCGAAAATCATATTCAGGCCCAAAAATCATGGCTAGAAATGAACCAACGGTTAGTGTTGTAAAACTATAGATGCGGCCTCTCAAAGAATTATTAATGCCGAGACAAATCATTGGAGCGAGGTGCTTCTAAGAATCGTAGCAGTTACTAAAATGGTTGGTAACAGTTGTCTGGCTTTTCAAGGTACAAGCGGCAAGTTGTTTGAGTATAATAACGGTAATTTCTTAAAAATAGTTGAGTTGCTATCTGAATTTGATCCCATTATGGAAGAGCACGTACGTAGAGTGCTGAAAAAAGAAGAGACTAAACATCACTATCTCGGGAAAAATATACAAAACGAGATAATAGATCTGCTGCATTAAAGTATAAAGTCTCATATTATTGATGAAATTTAAAAAATCCAAATATTTTTCCATACTTTTAGACTGTACTCCTGACATTAGTAAGGTAGAGCAAATGACTCTTGTAATCAGCTACGTTTCAATCAATAAATTTGACGCTGATGTTGAAATGAAAATTAATGAAAGCTTTTTAGGATTCTTACCAGTCGAAAGATCCACAGGAAAACAAATGTCTGATATTCTAATTGGAGAACTTAATGACTTGGGTTTAAATTTGCAGAATTTCAGAGGGCAGAGGTACGACAACGGGTCCAATATGAGGGGCGATAAAGCAGGAGTGCAATCTATAATTAAACAATGTTAATTCGCGAGCATTCCATGTTCCGTGTAGTAGCCATTCTCTCAATCTTGTTTTTAATGATATGGCAAAAGCATCCTTGGAAGCCACAACTTTCTTCAACATGGTCCAAAAAATATATTTATTTTTTTTGGCATCTACTTTTCGATGGGCAATACTTATAAACATGTTCAAGGTTTAACTTTGAAACCATCGAGTGACACTATATAGATGGAAGAGTAGGATAGAGGCCTTAAAGCCTTTGAGATTCCATTTGGGAGATGTATACGACGCTTTGCTAAGCATTTACGAAAACCAAGAAATTGATAATTTAATAAGAGACGAGGCCTTGGGTTTATTAAATTGTATAATTGTATTAAACAATTTAAGTTTTTGTGTTCATTAGTTATTTGGCATAAAATACTAAATTCCATTAATCCAATAAGAAGTTTATACAAACAAAAGATTTTCATCTAGCCTCTGCACTTGATCTTTTACAAAACTGCAAAATATTTATTAAGAATATTCAATCGGATTCGTCCTTTGATGAAATTATTGATGCAAAAGAACTTGCTACCGAAATTGATGTGGAAGCAAATTTTGAATCAACAATAACACACCACGTTAGAAGAAGAAAAAGGAACTTCTCATACGAAACTCGAGATGGATCCATCAAAGATTCAAAAGAAAAATATAAAATAGGTTTTTTATATTTATTTTACAATACATCAAGCACTAAATGCAAGATTTGAACATAGTAAAACTTAGTAATCATAGTAACTATTTTCAATTCTTATATAATATGTACCAGGGGTGGTCAACAAATCCATCGCGATCGACCGGTCGATCGCGAAGTCAATTTTGGTCGATCGCTTGCGATGTCTTAACTTAGAAACCGATTAGACTACGTGATAAATAGAGCACTAATTTAGGACCCTAGTTAGGGCGACAGTAAGGGTTTTGTTTACACTGCACTAGACCGGGACTGAAATTCCGTCTGAGACCGAACCTATACCATGGCACCCGTGCTTTCCAAGCATAAGAAAATTGCCGTTGATATACGCCTAATTATGATTCCTTGGTTAGGGACATGCAAACTCAGTCTTCCCATTAATGTTAACGTAATAAATTCTAAATCTGTCTTTATCTGCAGCTAATTTGAACTAATATTATCAATAATTACTCATGTTGTTTTAATTCCCCTGGAAGGGACTTTTTCGGCCCGTTATGTATGTTGTTTTTCACGTAGATAGATACGTATGTTTGAATATATATTTTGCTTATATACCCATAGCTCGCGAGAGTGCATCTCGTAATGAAACACAGTGTATAAACATACGAGGGGTGATCAAAAAGTAAGGTTATAAAGCCTGCAAGGACATGTGTACATTTTATTTCATAAAACCAGTATAGCCAACTGGTAGTACATACAGGTTATTTTTCGACATAGTCTCCATATCGGTTTGGGCACTTGTCGCTTCGTGGGATGAGTTTGAATATCCCCTTTTGGTAAAAATCCTGTCCTTGCGTGTTCAGCCACGTTGTGGCGAAGTGTTTTATCTCCTCGTCTGAAGCGAATCATCGGCCCCCTAGGTCCTCCTAAAGTGAGGAAAGAGATGGAAGTCGCTTGGAGCGAGGACCTGGCTGTAGGAAGGGTGGTCGATGATGTCCCAGCGAAATTTCTTGAACAGCGTGGTGGTCCTCTGGGCTGTATGAGGTCGCGCGTTGTCGTGAAGGAAGATAAAAGTCGTGAAGCAAGATGCTGCCGATGAATTTCAGCCGCGCTTACATGTTTCGCCCACAGAAATCGAATAACTGAGCGGATTTCTTCGCGAGACCAGTTTTCCAAACGAGTCGCCATTTCTGTTAAACTTCAACTAGCGCCGTAGGTCGCGAGTAGGTGAAACTCTCCACAGTTAGCGACCTCATGTATTAGAATTACCGCACACAACTAATTTCTGTATAACAGACGAAACTCCAGGAATATCGACCTTGTAACCTTAGTTTTTGATCACCCCTCGTAGTATGCATTTCACACCTCCCCCTCCCCACTTAGACTACGCCTATGACAACAAGTCGATCACGACACATTTTTAAGATAAAAAGTAGATCTTATGTACACAAAAGTTGGCCACCCCTGATATATACGATTTAAATACCGTGTCCAAAGAAATGCTACTAAAACACTGTAAGAATTTAGAATGTATTTTAACTGATGGTGATTCTGTTGACATAAATGGGCTAGAATTAGCAGAGGAAATTTCAGCAGTATTTGTGCTTTTGGGCAAAAAAGAAAGCCAAAGCAATGTACTGAGCTTAATAACAGAGTTAAATTTCGCCCCAAACCTTACTATTGCTTTAAGAATATTGCTAACGATACCAATAACTGTAGCAAGTGGCGAAAGGAGTTTCTCTAAGTTAAAATTAATTAAGAACTTTTTACGTTCTACTACTACACAAAATCGTCTTAATGGTTTGGCCATTTTGGCAGTTGAGCATGATATTGCTGATCAAGTAAATTTAAAAGATGTAATAAAAAAGTTTGTAGAAGAAAAAAAAGTTTTTTTTCTGATTTTAGCGTAGTTGATGTTACCTTGTTTTATTTTCAAAATAATGGCATTTTGATTGTTTGTGCAATAATACACATTTTTAATAGCATTTTAAAATGCAAAAAATTATATGGTTAACAATTTGTGGCTAGGTACAGATATTTCTTAATTCATTTCTACTGTTTTGTACTGCTTGATTTTCAATTTTATGTTATATGTTTCTTTCTAAATATATGCTTTAATTAAAATTTAAATAAAATGATTTGATTTTTATTGAAAATAAAAATATGTACCTTTATATATATATATATATATATATATATATATATATATATATATTCTTAAGGGGCGGTAATTTGTCTTTTTGTCCGGGTCGACGTAACCACTAGAGCGGGCGCTGATTCCATACATTCAAATTTTTCAACAGAGTTTGATGTTTGGTATCGAAGTTCAGCCCAACAACTTAACGATATGGAGGTTTGGAGAGATCTAGACCTCCAAATTAAAATCCAAACCCTTGTTTCCAGAGAAAGGATAGCATGTGAAAAAAAAAAAATCATATTTTCCATCGGGGGACGTTGAGGCTTACCCCTCTAGTCCATCTGCCTACCAATATCCGTGTCATTACAACAATGAACCGCCTCAGCCTGAGATCTATCCCCCACAATTATGTAATTTGAAGCGAACCACCACGGAAGACCTACCACGCACGTCAGTTAGCAATCCTGAGAAATTTGGAAGAAATCAGAAGACATTTAATGCGCATGGAGCATTTTGAAAAATTCTAGCATTTTTGAAGAATTTTTTGAAAAACAGGTCTTATTCTTCCCCAAAAGACTTATTTGTGAATTTTAAGTGTCTTAAATGTAGCAAAAAAGAATATTAATTATTCCCATTTTATATATAAAAAAAAAATTAGAATTAACCCCCCCCCCCCCAAAAAAAAAGAAAAAAAAGAAAAAAAGAAAAAAAAAAAAAGACCGATGTTGAAGGTTTCTTGTCCTCTTAAATTATAATCTGTAAATTTAATTTTCATGTAGTACTTCTTATATACACTTAGGGTTGCTCTGTTAGTAATGCCGCGAAGAGGTAATTGAGTCTGCGATTTGGAAGTAGATGTTTCAAAGATCAAACCCCCGTTTCTGAAAGTCTACCAGAACGGTTTTACCTCACTACGAGTTCGCCGAGATGTTGGCGGCAGGTCGGTATAATGGGAATGATTTTCGCTCCACGATATTGAAGTTGAAAACTTAGTTCACTTGGGTACTCTACCTCTTCGGTTACAAAGGGAGACTATAGCCAATCTGTGGGATTCATGGAGGAACACCGGTGGTCAGAGGCATCTTTTTAATGTCTCGAAAGAGCATGTATTTTTAGAGGGTTTCCAGACGGATTGCCACTTTAGCTGCTAAAGTTAGAATTGGCCATCTTGTCACGGAGTCCTATTTGCACTGCTTCAACCTTGCAGCTAATGATGTTTGACCAGTATGCTCCAAAGATCGCGAGACTCTGGAATATATTCTGCTTTTCTGTACCGGAAAGAACTGTTTTAATAATTTACCGATTGGTATCAGTGAAGCTATTTTTACTACTTTTTTAGATCCTTTTTTATATGTATGTTGTTTATAAATGTTTACAGGAGACATCGTAAAATCGGCGCTTTTGCGCGGATTCATGAGATAAGTTGTATTGTACTGTTGTAGCATGTTAACCGAGAAAAAGTTTGTAAAGTTTTTTTTTTGTAATTGGCAACAAGTAAGTTAGTAAGTTCTGGCTGCAGTTCAGTGTAACAGCCATGCTTTTGTAATAGACTGGTAAAATGTTTTTTCTCTCTCGTAAGTACAGTTTGTTTTGTGTGTAAAACTTAAATAACAACATGTACCTCTTCGGTTATTAAAGGCCTATCGATCTTAGTTGTCTAAGCTCTCATATACCTGAAGTTTTGAGAACTACAGGTTGCGGCTAGAACTATAAGTAGTGATTTCAGTCTCCTTCTCGCACGGTTTTTCTGGATGCTGAGTGTAACGGTTTTAACCGCTTTGCGTGGGGGTTCTTTTATGCGAGGAACAGAGACGACACAAAAAAGACTTCCAGAATTTTGTCCCAAACTTTTATTACATTGTTTTTAAGGGACACAGCACATATAGCACATAAAAAATGATTAATGCAGGATCGATTTGGCATACAGAGCCATATTCGTCAGATAAACCCTGTTGACGTATGCGTTCTCCTCTGCCGTTTTTCACTCCCCACCCGAACAACAACAAGGATCCCCTCGGAAGTAGGGTTGCCACACGCCAACCTTGACACGGGTTATCAGGCGTGGCGCGCCTTACACTGAGGAAATTAGATACTAAAAGTAGTATCTAATGTAGTTAGGGAATGTTAAGGGAACAGAAAGAGAGGAGAATAAATAGAATAGTACGGAATAGACAACACCTCAGGCGGGTCTGATAAAGATAGAGCCTTTTGAATATCAGTTTTCGTTGCCATCAGTTTCTCCAGTCTATCAATAGCTTAATAAAAAGTTTTTAAAACATTATAGTTAGGATAGCTTGTTGTTGTTGTTGTTGAACACCGAACAAATATGTAAATAGAAGGTGACCAATGCGAAGGCAGAATTAGATCTGTGGCTCTCCCTCAAATGATGAAAATTGCTAAAACCGTTTCTGTCTTGTCCTTATGCATTAATATTATAGTGAGATGAATTATTTTAGTTATGCATTGAAGGAGAGTATGTGCTTAAAATATCAAGTGTACACAAAATTCTTTTCACTATTGTTCGTTGCAGAATTCGATCGTTACATTACCACGCGGGAAAAACTGATTCTCCGCCGCTCAGCTGATAGACTTTCCGATTTTGGTTTTTCTTTTCAATGTCATTGGAGATTTTTTTTTCTTTTCAAACGAAATTTAGAGAGGTAAACGTAGCTTAAAGAAATTAGTTGTCTTGCAACCAGAAACACACTCATTAAACGGACTAATCTATTTTTACATGAGATATTTTTCTTTACTCTGCAGGTCAGTGTGGTCTTTATTATTTAACATAAGGCAGAGCTCGATCGGTGCAGTTTCTGCATGCATTAGCAGACTTACCGTTGCTCTGTCTATCTTTTATATCGTTGATATTCTGAGTGTGTGTTTCAAAGCACACGTATTAAGTTTCTGTGTATTTTCATTACATTTCAGCCAGACGATGACCGAATTTATAGGAAACTAGCGTTCGGTACTAGAGAGTTATGACTTTTTTTCGGAGTACCTGGGCGAAAGGTTTTAACTTCAGTGATGACTATGATTAATTTGAATAAGGGTGCTCGTAAATCTGATTAGAAGAGATTTTGAGATAAAATTACTTCACGATGGATTATTGTGCTGAGTTAAGATTATTTAAATTTAAATGAACTATTTACTAGGAGAAGTTAATTAAAAGTTAGAGAAACATAAAAGTTAGAAAACACAGAACCATTTTTTAATTCAATTTTAATATTCTTTTTCAATTCTATATTATTTATATCTTTTACAATTTTATCGTGATTTGTATTTATTTATTTGTTTATTTTTAATTAATATTGTATTTTATATTTTGTTTTGATTAAATAAAAAGACGTACATGCGCAGAAAAGTGTAAAGGAAAGAAAACGTGCTTTTCGGTACCAGAAACAGCATTTCGAGTCCCACTATTGGCATAGCCGTTTGTAGCCGTTCGGAAACTTCTTTTAACTGTAGGTCTCGGTCTAGTTATCCCTCGTGATGCAAAACATGACTTATTTTTCTCTCAACTAAGATGTATAGTAAATAGTGCTCTCAACTAAGATGTATTGACTTTTAAAATAAAAAATCTAAAAAATATGATTTGTTATTTTTTAGAAACAATTGAGTTTGAAGTAATCTAAAAATAGAGATTTACTAGGAAACTTTTTATAGGTAATTTACTTTTATAACTCTTATAATAGATAATTTACTTTTAGTAATCTCTGCATTTAACAACAAACATTTTTCTCTTCGTTTTTGCTCGAGTTGAGATCTGACATGTTGCGTGCATCTGCGCTATTTGCTGAAACCTATTGCCTTAAATCAGCTCTGTCGCTATTTCTAGCCCAGATAAACATCTTTATCTCACATATTCCACATTTGATATTACAATTTTCCAGGGCAAAAATTTTTCAAGCTCTCAATTTCTTTTGAGGTATTGCATTTTTTTTTTAAATCCTCCGAAAATCAGATGAATAGATATTTCAAATTTGTTCATTATGTCTCTATACTTATATTATGAATTTTGTGCTATGACTACTACTAGTAGCTAACTCCCACCTTTGGCTAATGAGCCGTTAGGCGGCGCGCTGACCAGTAGAGATGTGTCTCGACGAACAGAGCATTTTCGCGCCGTGGATCATGATCCAAAGCAGCACAGACCTTGAGGTGATCTGCGTCAATTGTGTCGTGGCCGCACAGCTGACATTTCGGAGACGGGTATATACGAAGGCGATAAAGGTGGGAGGCAAGATAGTCATGCCCCATTTTCATCCTGAATATAGACATGACAAATGCACGGGGGAGGTTAGGGTCGATTGGGCAGCTGGTGACAAGATCTTCCTATCTTTTGCCTGCAGATTGTTCGGATAGTCACCAACAAACCCATTTGTTTTCTGGTGCACAAATTTGTATTTTATATGAGTTCAAGAAGGATGGACTGCCGGCCGGTGGGCTCAGTGGTTTGGCCCACGTAAATTCTCTGAGAGCTTTCACCGCCAGGTTGTTCGATTCCCGCTTGTCCGAGGACAAGACTGAGATTAGGGAGCTACGTTGACTCACTTATATGGTACTCCCATAGTAAAGAGGCCAACAAATTTGCGACGTAGATGGGCGAATTTCGTAATAGACAAAGGAAACAACAACAACAAGGAGGATGAACTGGCTGACTGTGGCAAAGTAGTGCCTAGTTTGGCAAACTTGACAGCTGTTTTATTGTCATAGATGTTGACGTGGCTAGATATCAATTGAAGCTTGAACAACCCTTCACCTTTTAACAGGTTATGCAGGGTTTCTCTGCAGTCAATAATTCTACTGCAATCAGTTTGGGAGTTAGTTGGGAGGTTTTGGATAGCTGTCTGAGAATCGATAAGGTTTGGTTTGGAGCGCTACGGTAATTTTTTGCTACACGAGGGCTAATTAGACCGGGACCTACAGCTTAAAGTCAATTCCAAATGGCTACAAACATCCATGCCCAGGGTGGAACTCGAACCCACAGACTCTGATACCGAATGCCAGCGCCCTAGCCATAGGGCCATCGTCCGACGAGAATCTATAAGGAATATAGCTTTTGAGGGAGGGGGAGACTTTCCTTAATTTAGCAGCTGCGGATATTTTTCTGCTATTACTCCTTGGTTAAAGAAGAAAAAAGTGTTTCGTACAAGAATTTTAAGGAAAACAGATCCAATAAAAGTATATGTTATAAATAGCCAGTTAAGTAAATAAATTCAGTTCGGAGGATGAAAAATAAGTCATAAAGTGTAGTTACATTTTGTAGATTCGTACTGCAGAAGTATTGCAAGGAAAAGCAAATCAGGAAAAACATTTACTTTAATTAAAAGTGTGTAATGTAAATCGTACTAGAAGTTTCCCCACAAGGTTTTTCGTAAATGTTATCTAATAAAATTAAAACTGTGTCAGTAATTCAATGCAGCAAAATCGGAGCATGTTAGCGTCATATTTGAAAATACAATTGTTCTTATGTTAATAGACCATGGGATATTTGTAAACAATATATTGTTTTGGGGGTTGCCGTAGTACAATTTCACAGCGTCAAAATATAGACTGCGACTGTGCAAGAATACCGATGACGTCAGATGCTCATAGCCTGTAGAAGCAGTATAAAACAAACTCAGCTAAAAAAAGATTTATTAAAGTAAAGCTTTTTTTAAAGGGTGAGGGTCCAATAGGCTACGATTTGGCTACTGTTTTAGATTTTCCATACAGCGAAAAGGGACCAAATTGCTTTTAAAAGCAATATTGTTTAAAAAAAATTGACTCAAAAGTACCCTGAAAGTTTCATTTATGTTGTAATGGTGCATTTTAGTTACAATTGAAAGACATTTTGTGTTTATTGTTTTTCTTGCTTATGCTCCCTGGCCGGAATATATTCCACACCAGGTCCATATATGTTTGTGGGCTGAGGCTCCGGTTTATAATGGCATCAAAGGGGTCGGAATCCAACTTAGCCAGGTGCCACCTAAATTTTGACCGAGCAACCCCAGGGGTGACATCTGAGAGCATCTTACCTCCCCCAACTATTGACCTCATAGAAGGACTTTCCAGTCTACGGATTTAACATGCCCATATCCAACCTAGGCACAAAGATATTTAACGGCGCTTGTCGGGATTCGATCCGAGAACCCTCTGCACCGAAAGCCAACACGCTACCGCTAGGCTACCTCTGGTCCACTTTTGTGTTCCTTTTATGTTATATGATAGAGTATTTAATAAACAAGTTGAATAATTAATTTAACAGCACTGACAATTTATAGAAGAAATTTTTGTTTATACAAGCCTTCCATATTTTTTTTGTTTATTAAAGCCAACACGCTACCGCTAGGCTACCTCTGGTCCACTTTTGTGTTCCTTTTATGTTATATGATAGAGTATTTAATAAACAAGTTGAATAATTAGTATAACAACACTGACAATTTATAGAAGAAATTTTTGTTTATACAAGCCTTCCATATTTTTTTTTAAATGCAGTCTAGTTTTTCTACAGGATGTACCAGTGAATGTAAATGCATACAGAAAAAACAATAATGATGCTCTAGTAGCTTTATTTTGTTCTTGCAATATGAAAAATAAAAATTGAATAGTATAGGTAAACATTTCGTTCATTTTATTTCGTTTTAAAAGAGGACTGAAGGGGAGAGGGATTGTTAATGGACGCAATACAAGTTTTTTCATGAACGTGGTACAACAAGATGACCGTTTTGTACAGCTGTATTTCCCGTGTCTCCATACGCAACCTAAAAAAGAAAGAAAATATGAGTTAGCTTTTAACAAGTGCATAGACTAAAATCTCCAATATTGAAACCATCTAAGAAATCTACTACCAGGATTCGAAATGATACTGATAATACTTTAAGATAAAATTTGCCTTTAAGATAAAATTTGCTATCCTTATCCTTTCGCCACAAAACCCCAAGCCTCCAAAACTGCGGTGTTCGTAGAAGGTTATGTGCCAAGCCTCAGATGAGATGGGCGTCGTCGAAATTCTTTTTAAAGTAGGATTACGTTCCTCAATAACGGTCCTCCGGAGAGAAAAGATTGTCCTGCGTCGCGTGTTATAATTTTGGCAGCGTGCCAAACGCAGTAGCAGTATGCAGTTAAACAGAAAACTACCAAAATGCGCCCCCCCCCAAAAAAAAGGTAAGCAAACGATAAGTAATCCTACGTTAATAACCCGCGGTAGTTTTGTTAGAGGAGACTACCTGAAATTTGTGAGTATTTCTTTTTTTTTTTTAATTGTCATTATTAAACATGCTATTTTGTTGCTGTTTTGCGAAATTTTCAAAATTTGCCGAAATCACATTCCAACGGATACGAGTGACAACATGGCAGATTACACTTAATTTTGTTGTTCGCTATGTTGCCGTGACGTAATCGTCGTTTCTTGGCGTGATTTTGACGAAGTTAAGAAAATTTCGGCAATCAGCGCCAAGGAATACCCTTTTCTTTATTTTTACCATTTTAATGTAGGATTACGTTCCTCAATAACGGTCCTGCGGAAAGCAAAATTTCAGCGTTGTCGCTAATTATAATTTTGGCAGCGCGCCAAACCCAGTAGCAGTAAATAAACAGAAAAGTACCAAAATGTGAAAAAAAAAGAGGTAAGCAACTATATGTGTAATCGTACGTTAATAACCCGCGGTAGTTTCGTTAGAAGAGACTACATAAAATATTTTTTTTCACATTTTGATTTTCAGTCAGTAGAAAAAATGGCTACATTTACTTGAAAGAAATAGTGTGAAATGTATAGTTTGCAAATAATAGTGCATTAATGGGTTTCCGTAAGTTTTTTTCAGCAAGTATATGGTATACTTTATAAATAAAAAAAATCCTGTACATAGATTTAATTGCTCAGTTACCATCCTTTTGATAGCCTTTTTCAAATTTTTCATCATACTTCGCTGTTATTTTAATATTATAGTCAATTTTACAAAAAAATAAATTATCTTGATAATACTAAAACTCCGAGTTTGTATGTCTGTAATTCAATCGTTGAAGTTAGAGGAAAAATAATAAAACTAATTTCGTTACAATAGGGCCACCAGATTCAAAATTTTAGGTATATTTAATTGCATTTCACGCGCCATTCATCATTATATTTACGCTATTCACTAGGATTACTTAAAATTTCAACGCTGCCATCTATTGGCTAAAAGAAAAATCTTTTGCTCAGGGTAAAACTATTTCAGCGCTAAACTTAAGTCAGTAATGTGTGGCCCACGTAGATCTAAGTTAAAGAAAGAAGAAAGGAAAATTTTCGAATTCTTTTAAAGAATGCCTATTAGCAAAGTTGTAGTCATCAAAAGAATTCTTTGCTGAGAACAAAGAAGTTACCTCTCCAAAAGAGAGACAAAATTAATCTCGATTCTTGATTACGAATATCACGAATATATCCTCTGTTATTTCTTCTGCATCTTCATCACCACTATCATCGGAAGCGGGCATTAAATTAGATATCGAAGGAATTTGTGAAGTGATGAGATGTTCGTCGCAGTTAGGGATGCGACATCGATGTCAATGTTTTCAAAACATCGATGTTTTGATAAAAAACATCGATGTTCTAAACATCGATTTGTTGAAGCCGATGTTTTACGTTGTCTCGATGTTTTTTTAATGAAAAAGTACCATAATAAAAAAATTTGCCACGTAGCATAATTTTCACACTCAGTAAATGTAAGACTGAATTCTGTAAAGGACGAAAACAAAAGGGGGAACGATTCCTTAGCAAACAGACAAATAGCAATCAACAACCAATGAACCAATCAGAGCGCTTGGAATGTGCTAACAGCCTCTGTAGATTGAAATATTTAACTAGTTTATCTGAAGACTAATTTAAATGTGTGTTTATCGCATGATTTTATTATTAAAGTGATTTAATTTCAGTTTTGTCCTCTTAGGGTGATAATGAAATCATCTTCCTAACTTATGAATAGTGGTAGATCCCAAAAGGCTCACATATGGTCTAATAATTATCATTCTAAAGTCAGGAAGTATTGTCTAATAAACAATCTCCCAGTGTGACAAAATTCGCCAGGTACGCCACAAGTTTATGGTTTGTCTACTGAAAATGGCAAATCTAGTGAAAATTCTAACTTCTAAGGCCTGTCAGTCAGAAATCTGTTTAAATTCAGCAACTTACATATTTGAATCACACTCTAGTGGTGGAAGTAATTAAACACAAAAAGTTTCAGAACATGCACACATCTACACTACAAGTAAATAAAAGCCCAATAATTGTACCATTTCTGTTTGTATTCCCCGAGCTGGAATGCCGAAAATTGCTGAGTAAGTACTATTCCTATGAGAAACTTCATATGGATGATGTGCAAATTTATCTATGGAGTAGTCACCTAGAGGTGACGCTCCATTGCTTTCTCTCATTATTCCAATCTGAAAAGAAAATAAATAAATATTGTCGTTTTACATGGAATTTCTTACCTTCATGTCCTTCTTTAACAAGTTTCATTGAGCAACTGAAATTTTTTTTTCTTTTTTGGTGGTTGCACAGAAAATCACTTTTTGCTCCATAAATTAAAGTGGTAGACAGTGAATTACTCGGCGCATGTTACATTAGATATGAAATATATATATATAAAAGGGATGTATGTATGTATGTATGTTCCAGCATAACTCTGGTATGCCTGAAACAATTTCAACGAAACTTGGTACACATATGACTTACAAAATACTGTGGGGTTAAGACTCCCCTAGGTGGAAAGGGGTGGAAAGGGGAGGGACATGTAAATATACTCGAAAACGACTAATATTAGTGTCAAATACATAGTTTTCGGGGTTGCTGAGATGAATAATGACACTCCCGATGCCATTTAAGTGCAAGTTCAGCCCCCATTGGCATGGGGAGGGGGTTAGAAGGGATGGAAAATAAAATGTCCAAAATACCCGGGCAACACCGGGCAAACAGCTTGAGCAGAATAAAACAGCATTTACTTTGCCTGGTAAAACCAATTCCTGTCACTCTGGTACAAACAAATTTTTAAAAACCTATCATTAAAGAAAAAATTCTTCTAATTTTCATGAGACGAATCTAAAACTGAGCACTAGTGTGTGTGAGATCTCAAGTTAATGTTCTAGCCGAAAACTAATTAAAGGAGTTTTTAATCTTATGTACATTAAAGATTTTACTAAACAATCAATGCGCGGGCGTAAAGTGTCTAAAACAGGAGTCGGCAACCTTTTTTACTAGGAGGGCATATTTCAGAAATGCGGCAGTTCGGCGGGCACCGCTGGAGGAAGAGGAGGGGGGATATTTAAATACGATAATATTAATGCGACATAAATTTTTAATGCATAAATTCAAATTTTAATTTAAAAAAATCTTTAAATTGATAATTAATGCGATATTTGACACTGCAAATCTGCGGCCGACTCAAGGTCAAGGTAGTTTGGTTTACAAAGTGGTATGCGTGAAGTTGAATTCCCAGTTCTCAGGCATTGGTCCAAATGAATGTCAGTGAGGACTGATCCGTACTTTGATCTCAAGTATTTCATATTGGAAAACAAAGATTCACAAGCATATGTCGACGCGCTAAGAGAGTTCAATTTCAGAGCACATTTTCTCAACAATGGGAAGCTATTTTAATTCATTAAATTCCAGAATTTTTCTTCATCATGATGTTTTATTTTAATTCCATGTTATTTCTTATATTTATGATTTCCAATTCTAATCCCTCCTTATTGGAAATATCAAAATATATGTTGTGATTTTATGAGTCACATCTTCCTCTCTTAAGAGAAAGGATTAACAAAAAAAGTCAAGAATGACTCAAATTTGTAGAATTCTTCAAATCTGGTATTAAATTCTTCCAATAAGGAATCAAAATGTATGGCAAATTATGGGTGGTAGCATTTCCATCGCAAAAATTTTCTATTCCCATTTTTAAATTTGGGAAGTGTGATAAATTATCTTTCTCCGTTTGCGATTTCCAGAGAGGCAATTTATCTTTTAATGCATTTACCGTACTTATCATAGAAGCAAGGGGATAGCAACGCTGTCGAGAGATCAGGCTGCTCAGTTTTATTTTTTTACGGTTTTACGATTTAAATTTTTTTTTACTAAAATTATTCATTACAACTATCAGCGTTTGTTGTTCAGATATCTAAAAAGTTTCGAAATTTGAACGGCGGGCACTTTAAAATTGTTTCGCGGGCACCGCGTTGCCGACCCCTGGTCTAAAACATTTTCAAGCTGACTGAAAAGGAGCATATTAGCATTCAAGTTGAATTTTTTTCCCCAAATGTGATGTTCCTGTTACTATTCTTTCTTTCTTATAATTTCAGTACAGTTAAATTTCTATAATAAATCATATTAAAGAAGAAAATTTCGTTATCTAGCTCACCTGTGATGTTCTGACATGATAAGGAAAATTTTTATTTGCCTTTGATGGTCTCGTCAGCACCTACAAAATTACACGTTTAAATGTAAACATAAAAAAACTATAAAAACCAGAACATTAATATAAATGCACAATATGATATGGTTAGATTAAATGTATATATATGGCAGGGTGCCCTGTCTTTGGTTCATCTTCAATGCTTTCTCGCTCACATTTAAAACGGTTGTGCCACTCATAAATTTGTGTTCTTGATAACGATGCATCACCATATACTGTTTGAATCATCTCTAAAGTTACGGTAGCAGATTTACCAAATTTGTAACAAAATTTAATGTTACAATGTTGCTCCATTCCGAAGCAATTTTTTTTTGTACAATGCCTTCTCAGTAAATGAAAATTACGACGGCGTTTTGATATGTAAACGACTAAATAACCAGTTTAAACTGGCTTTAACAAGAGTTGAAATGTCACTCTTTCTGGCCAGGCGATTATTCTTTCAATTTTTTATTTTATAGTTTTTTAAAATTTGTCCGGTTACTTTAGGGCGCACCTTGTATATATATATATATATATATATATATATATATATATATATATATATATATATATATATATATACACTACCCTACAATCTACATTAATGGACCGGACGCCAGCGGATTATCACAGCCACGGTTAACTGTTGGTGATGTCGTGAAGAAGGGGAAGACTGCGGGAGTTGGGACACGAACTGCACACGTTGGTCGTCCCCGTAAACTGACCGAACGGGATCAGCATGTCCTGAAGCGGGAGGTTCGTAAGAATCGTTAGAAACCTCTCCAAATCATCAACAGTGAGTTTCAACAGGCAACAGGGGTTACGGTGCACCCCAACACTTTGCGGAAAGTACTGCGCGTCCTCAATATCCACGGATGTGTTTCCGCACACAAACGAAACATCACCCCTTCCACAAGCCGACAGACTCGCTTGGTGTTTTGCAACGTCGCAACTGGACTGTGGACCACTGGAAAACTGTTTTATGAAGCGATGAGTCACGCTACACGCTCTTACAGTCGGATGGGCGTGCTTGGATTTGGCGAAAGCCAGGCGAGCGTCTTTTACCCGAGTGCATCGATCCAATCTCAAGTTCGGTGGTAGTAGTGTAGTTGTTAGGGGGTGTTTTTCGTGGTTTGACCTGGGACCTTTACATGTTGTTCCTGATAAACTGAACGCCGACGCCTGCCTTAACATTTTGGACAATCAGGTTTTTCCTACGCTCTGGCAATTTTATGGAATAGACGAATGTTACTTCCAGGACGGCAACGCTCCATGCCATGTTTCAGCCTCTGTAAAACAGTGGTATCAAGATATGGATGTAAAACGTCTTCCCTGGCCTGCTCAGAGTCCCGACCTAAATCCCATAGAACATTTGTGGGACGAGTTAGAGCGACGCTTACGAACCAGGGACCCACGTCCGAAATCTACAGCTGAACTGGAGACATTCTTTCAGCAGGAATGGACACAAAAACCCATAGCTGTGTATCAAAACCTTGTTTAAAGTATGCCTCAAAGGGTTGCTAGTGTAATAGCAGCACGTGGGGGAACATCCCCCTATTAATTATTTCCCTTATACCATCCCATCTTGCTGTGATTATTGATTACTGTAGTATATATATATATATATGTAGCATACTGGACAACCCAAGGAAAGAGTGGGCGTCCAGCACATCACAGGCAATGAAGAGTAGTCGTGGCTCGAATAAACGACGCGGCAAGTTACGGCATTACATTTTATTAGACGGAGAATACGTCTTCCCAAGACAGTTACAAAATCCGAAAAGCGTACATGTGTGTTGATCAGACGGCTTATATAAACTTTGTCATGTGATCATGATAGCGATTAGGGATTTGCTGTCGTCGATAAGTCACATGTGGTTTTATGTAATCTGCGCAGAGCTTATCTAAAATATTGGGGAACGCCGCGCATGTTTGAAAAAGGAAGCCATTTAATATTTTCTCTCGAGGTTATTAGAACTTAGAATCAAAAGCGAAATTTAGCTCGTACGCCCAAGGGAATTTAGAATAATGTTAGATTTTAAAATGGTATGGGGTTTTTAATGTTATATATATATATATATACATAAAAGAAGAAAATTCGGGAGTTCGTTGAGATAGGGGATGCTAGAAAATTTTTTGCCAGTATTGAATCATCTGACAATAGTAGCAAATAGTCAAAAAGATACTTCAAAGATTGGAGAAAATCTGTTAGAAGAACTTGATTCCCAAGTTTACACTTATTTTAAATAAAGCTTTGCCACTTGGGTTTTATCCAAACAAAACACAAAGCATTACACAAAAGCTCCTATAAATCTCTCTTCCAGAGCATCCCTGATGGCACGTTTGCACAAGTTACGTTTATGTTTTGAAGTTTTGTAACCTTATTAAGAAATTTAGGTTGGTCTTGATAGTTTTAATCATTAATTATTGGAAGTGTTGGTACTTTACATCATCACATTCAAATTGTGATAAATAATGAAGTTGTGTGAAATCTAAAAATATAATAAATATCGATAAAGGCTCTTTTATATATATATATATATATATATATATATATATATATATATATATATATATATATATATATATATATATATATATATATTTATTTATATATATATTTAATAAATCGATATATATATATACAAGCTTATATGAAACTTACGAAAAATATTAGATGAGCTGTGATAGAAATGAAGAGTTCGACGGTATTAAGCAGTTTTTCTCGAACCCATTTTGGCACAATGAAAGTTGATATGAGAATGACAACTGGAGCAGAAAGAAACCTGTCAAAAAAAGGAATAAAATATAATACAAAAAAAAACTATGTCATATCTTCTCACAATAATCATTCAACAGAATAAATCATAATTAATGATGCAAAAAGGGAGACATGTATATATATATATATATATATATATATATATATATATATATATATATATATATATATATATATTTTTTTTTTTTTTTTTTTTTTTTTTTTTTTTTTCAGAGAAAATTGAATTTTCTTTTGTCATTTTAGCATGAGCAAAACTTAATAGTTGTTAATCCTTTTCTCTCAATTGTTTCTGCTTTGTCGGTTCTGACACGTGGATAATGGATTTTGAAAAAAGTATAGTCTAAGAAATCATTGGACCGCTATTTTAAGGAGTTTCGGCACAGGGGGAGTATTACAAAGTTAAAATTAATATTACGACTACATGCAAAAACTACACTTCATACTTTAATTTTTTTATAAATCGAGGCATTCTGAATTTCCTAAAAATTCTTTTTAGTAATCAAAAAATAACGTGAAGAAATTTTATACACTTGAAACGGTCTTGGTATATTTGAATTTTGTTTATTATGCTAGCTTTTAACGGATTTACATATCTTGCTGCTCTAATAAATTCGGAAAACACAAATGATGCGACTCAGTTATTTAGTTGGATGTACAGCTTACTAAACATGTATTCAGAGGTTCCAATATCTGGAAAACTACTTAGATTATGAAAGTTAAATATGATGCCGCTGGTAAAAAGGCACATTAAATCAGGAGAAAAAACAGTGTCTGAACCCATGTGTCTTTTCTTATCTCATTTTAAAATCTCCAATCTGTTATTAAAATTGAAAAAAAAAAAATTTTAGATTCAAGAGATCTTGTTCTTTTGAGAGAAACAATCACTCCAAAATTTATCGGAAACCCCCCTTTTAATTTTAGTTTCTTTCGTTATGATCCTTCTTTTATGGTCTTAGTGAATAGACACACATTTTTCGTCGGTTAGTGGTCTAATACTTAAGGCTGCTGTGCACTAACCCTACTGGATTAGCTCACCTCAATGCTAGCCTATGGAGTGAATGTGTCCAAGGATTGCCAATTTGAATTTAAAGAATTTTTTTAACTGTACTCCGTAATAGAAAAGAAATAGTACACTTTGGGGTATTTTTCTTTTTTTTTAATGCAAATAATATTTTAAAATTTAAATTATTCGGAGAAAAACTTTGGTATAGTGTTTAAACGCTCATCAATTCCATTGGTGGAGGAAATTTATAAAATGAATCTTGTTGCAAGGTGCAGAAAAGTTCAGGCTCTCTGAAAATGCCATTTTTATTGAACTATCAGCATTTATGTAGCTGTAAACAGTAGACAAATTTTCCCCTCAGGTTAACATTGAAGTGAATGAATCCAATAGGGTTAGTACTCAGCAGCCTTAAAATAGAAACGAAAAAATAAGGCAAGTAGTTTCGAATTTATAAAGATCCTTCTTTAGTCAGTAGAGCTTAAAGTGTAATTGTCTTTATGGACAACTCACAAACCAATAGAGACAGTCACGCCTTATGTTCTCCAACCACAGGAACTGCAATTATTTGTTTTAATTTAATCTCTATTTTTTAAACGTAGGATTGCGTTCCTCCATAACGGTCCTCCGGAAAGCAAAATTTCAGACGCTAAAACCGTCCGTCTTAACGTCAACTGTGTCCTTGGTTTCGATTGGAAAGATGGAGTCAGTAAAACGAAACAACTGAAAGTTAATCTTTCCCCTGTTTTGTGTAGCCGTTTTTTAGAGAAATTAGTAGCTGGGATATCTTTTTGCTAAAGACCTGTTGACACTTTCGTTTAGACAGCTATTAGACCTAACTGTGTTTAACCATAACTCAGATTAGAATGATTTATTAAAAAAATGTCAAAGGTTATACAAATATGTGGTTGCATTTGTGCAAGTATAATTACATGGCGTTGTTCTTAATGTGTTTTCCTTAATTTTAAGCCTGTGAGGTATCGCCGTACTTTTTCAGTAACTAATTAGTTTTATCTTTTCTTTCTAACATTATTATTATGTTATTGTTGTTTCTGCTAATGTTCTGTGGCCGGAAGGTATTCCATACCAGGCCCATATAGGTGTGGCATCACCTGTTCTCCCAATCAGGGTTGCCTGCGCGCGCATGCCCAGTGGAGGTCATGTCTGTCTACGGAATACGAACTATGACCTATGCGCGTAACTCTTCACTTCTCGTACGGAGCCGGTAGAGTTACGGCGTGTTCCAACACGCATTCTGAATCAATACCCACTTGATGGTTAATTAATGTTCATAATGTGTGTAATGTCATGTGATAACTGTGGAGATTAAAATGTAATTGTTTTAACCACGTATAATTACTCAATGACATGATAACCTTTACATAGGCTTGCAGGCTGAATGTGCAGCTCCACAAAGGTCGGAATCCGACTTAACCAGGTGTCACCTCAATTTTAACCGAGCAACCCGAGGTGACATCTGAGGGGATCATACCTTTCCCACCTACTGACCCCAAAGAAGTACTTTCCGGTCAACGGATTTATATCCTGCCCATATCCGGCCTAGACACGAAGGTATTTAATGGCGCTTATCGGGATTAGATCCGAGCACCTTCAGTACCGAAAGCCAACACGCTACCACTTGGCTACATCTGGCCCCTAACATTATTATGATCAATGCTTTGAAAATGAAAAGAAATTTTCATTATTAAACCAAAAAAGAACACAAATCAAACAGATGAGTTAAAATACACTCTGTCACAAAAAAATATATGCACCTAGAAGAAAACGAGCTACTATCACGAAACTTAACATGTATGTAGTGTATGAGGAGATAAGAAAATGATTGCAAATTCAGAAGAACAGACCGTTTTATTAAGAAGATAAGGTAAATCCACCTCTGGCAGCTATACAAGCCGAAACACGGTGTGGCATCGAATCAATGAGGTCACCTATAACCTCCTGCGGAAGATAATGCCATAATCTTTGCAACTGGGCAGTTAATTCACCAGTATTCCGGGACGGCTGCAGTTGCCTTCCAAGCACGTCCCAAACGTGTTCTATTGGCGAGAGGTCTGGTGACCTGGCAGGCCATGGGAGTACGTCACATTCTTGAAGACATTGTTGGGAGAGTCACACACTATGTGGACGAGCGTTGTAATAAATGGCATCTTGCTAATAAATGGCATCTGGGTGACTTGATAGTATAGGCAGTACAACTGGCGTTAAAATCTCGTCTACGTAACTGCGTGCCGTCAAAGTGTGTTGAAGGACGACTAGAGGTGATCGCGTGTCCCAACAAATCGCTCCCCACACTGTCACATCTTGTGTAATCGGCGTATGCCTCTCAACAACAAATGCCGGATCGTACCGGTGGCCTGGCCGCCTCCACACGCGTATGCGCTGATCATCAGCATTGAGACTGAATCGGAATTCATCGCTGAAGATCACATGCGTCCAGTCGGTCACACTCCAGCTTGCCGGAGGTCGGCAAAAATTCAATCGACACTGCCTATGATGTGGAATCAGTGGTAGGCGTCTTATGGACGATGGCTCCTTATACATGCGTCGGCCAGTCGTCTCCGAATGGTTTCCCTTGATACCACCGGATGTCTGGAAGGTGGTAAATGGTGCCAAACCGATTCTAGCGACGTTGTTGGTGCAGACGTGGTCGCTCTTATGATTGCGCAATCCTCGTTCGCATTTGTGTTCTTGGGACGCCCTGACCCTCCGTCACGGTAGACTATCCCTTCCATGATCCATTGTGGCCAACACCGAGCAACTACCATATCGCTCCGACGAGATGGCGGCCGATACGCCTGTTCGACCAACCTGCTTCTCTGAGGCCTACTATACACCCCCTCTCAAAGTTCGACAATTGTTCGTACTGTCGCCGGTTACGTCTCAGAGGCATCTCTAGTCACAATACCGTCCATCCAAGTCGACAGATTTGTTTGAATAACCCTATGGCACGAGCAATCATGCTTTTATACTCTCCCAGCTGCGTATCTCATATGCGCATAGCGCGTTTATCCTTGTCTCATTGGAGTCGAAATTTTAATCATTTGCATATATCTTACCAGACTACATTCCTGCCATGTTTCATGATAGTAGTTCGATTTCTTCTGGGTGCATATATATTTTTGTGACAGAGTGTATTAAGTGTGCATAAACTGTGAATAACATTCCCATTTCAGTTACAATTATCTATCTATAGACTAGAATGCGTTATCTCACCATAAAGAGTATAATAAAAAGATCTTCGTATAGAAGTTGGATTTTTCTGGATAATGAATCATGGTGAATATCACTGCATACACGAACCATATCCATCCAAGCAGACGCATGCCAAGTATTGCGAAACCTGCAGAACTTTCATAAATATAAAGCACTTCTCCAGGATCAAACAGCTGTAAAAAAAAGTGAGGAAAAATTAAAATTGAACAAGGTTATGGTTTTCATTTATATAATCTTAAATAAGTGTGGGTTTTATAAATATATCAAAGCTTTTAAACTTTTCACTTTGTTGTTTAGGAAAACTCATTGTTCGTGATACTTCTTTTTAAAAGAAATATATACTTTTTCTCAGTTGATCCTACAATATGAAGAAAAAACATCACAAATGGAGGAAAAAAATATCGGTTTGTTCCCACTGAATCCGAAGCGTTGCGTAGCGTCAGCGTTAAAAATTTTAACCAATCACAGAGATCAATTCATTGACCATGTGATGCGTCAAAGAAGTCATGTCAACAACATCGAAGCCAACGAAATAACGTAACGCAACGCTGCGAATGCAATGTGAACGGGACTTTAATGTCAATAGTGATAAGGATGATAATGACAATCTGACTCAACAGATCAATTTACGTGTTATTATTTTAAATATTGTGAAAATACAAATGCTTTCTTTCTGAGTAAATGATTAAATATTTTTTAAATTACGTTATTTGGAATGTATAAAGCTAGCCAGTTATCTGAAAATTCGTAGGTAATGTACTTTGCATGGAGTTAAATTGAATAATATTTCGGGCGTTCATCTCAGTTTCTTCAGAAGTGAAACTTTTAATAAGTACACGTATATTAGCTGGTAAGATGAAAAAATTCACCTTTTCGGAAACGTTAGGGTTAATCCCATCTTTCTTCCAAACAGTTCGGGACTTTTTTTTGAAAGTCCAACTATACTGTACAGAATGCACAAAACAACGGCGGCTCCAAGGTGGGGGCAGTAGGGGCAGATGCCCCCCCCCCCTTAAAACAAAAGCCCGGTGTATTTTTTGCCATAGCCTAAAATTATATAATCGCACACCTAATACTAAATGAGTTTAAATTTAAAATGAGAGGATGTTTATTTCTTTTATATATATATAAAGTACCCTAAGAGCCGACGTTGCCCCCCCCCCCCCCAATCTCTGGACAGGAGCCGCCATCGGCACAAAATAATAAGATGTTAAAAATCACATCTTTTAAATAACTGTTCTAGAGGAGGGGCAAGGTTTAGACCAGCCGAACTTAATAATTATATGAGAAATTAAAAAAAGTCTGTACAAAAATACCTGTTGCTGAATAAAATATAATCCTATATATGCAATAACATATGCGCTTAAGAAACCACAGAGTCTCCATTTTGTTTTCGGAGGAAGTCGACCTCTTGTAACCGTATAACCTTTTGCAATGAACAGCAGCAGGGATAGAAGGAATAACGTACTCAAAGCTTCTGAACCTTTACCTGCAAATATAATTAATTAAGATATTTTACTCAATGATTGATAGCTCTCAAATATAATACAAAATTTCTGAAGTATATCTAACTATAAAGATTTATTTAATCACTATTTTTCTGGCATCAAAAGCAAAAAATAATGGCGTCGTTCTCTCTCCAAAGCAACCTGTAGAATTTGTAAAATTTGTAAATTGTATAATTTGTAAAATATAAAACATAGAAATAAACAAAAAATAAAAATCAAGCATAGACTGCTAAATCACTTTAACATAAAACATATCCTGCCAAGAAAACATTTTCAATAGAGGATAGCGCAGAAGCTTCATATCCCCATAATGAAAAAAACAAGTAAATAATCCAACAGAGATAGTTAAAAATAATACAAATATAGACAAGAAACAAACAGAAATCAAGCACTCTGGGCATCCACACACCAACGGCAAGATTCTGTATAAGTGCCGGAATTGAACCATGAAACAACAGAGGTAACCGACAGGTCTCTTCGTCAGGGAGCCTAACCATGTCAGTTACCTCAAGGGGAACTTTCTGAATAGGATGCAGGTAAGCCCAAAAGACATCCCAAGGCACCGAGTCCCCCAATGAAGCAATAAGTCAAAAAGAAAATGAAAAGACAAACACAACTTACAGTATGGGCTCAACGCACCTTACATGCAAGCACACAAAATCCTAATGCAAAATAAAAGACGCGTACATACCCCAATTCCGTAAGTGACGGTTATGGCGAAACAGCAGCCAATTCTATCCTAAAAATTACGTCATTGTAACATTACTATAGCGCCACCCCCCATTACAGCCTAACCAAATGAAAACACACATACTATTCTAAACATCTTTAAAAATTCCTGAGTCTAAAAGAAATGGCTTTTAGAATACAAATATACTCGAATACAGATCCGTGCTAATTTTGCTAGACCTGAAATTTCAGCTTCTTTTTTTAAGGCTTTTTTATTTCAGGTTTTATTTTATTATTTTTTTAATTATTATTTTCATTTTATTTAATTACTATTTTCATTTTTTAAATTTTTTTCAGCTTTTTTTATGATGAAAGACCGAATATAGCTGAAATCTGAGGAGTTTATTATACATTTATATATTTTTAATTGGGTTTTCATATTATTAATGTGTATAACATTTTGTATGCTTTTTTTTCTATGTTATTTATACTGTGTTTAGTTTTTTAATGGATTTTGGTAGGTTTATTATAAATTTATATATTTTATGATTTACTTTTCAGGATTTTTTTGCTCCAATGATAAAGGCTAAATCTTTTCTATGTTATTTATGCTGTGTTTAGTTTTTAAATTGATTTTGGTTAACAAACATTCGACAATTTGACATTTTTACTTTTCAGCTTTACTTTTCAAAATTCTTTACTTTCCTAAAGACAATTTGACATTTTTCATTTCAGCTTTTAGTGGCTTATTATAAATGCATATATTTTATGTTTTACTTTTCAGGGTTTTTTTGCTCCAATGATGAAAGGCTAAATCTAACTGAATTCTGAGGTTATTGTAAATTTATGGTTTTTTATATTGGGTTTTCTTTTTATTTATGAGTATAACATTTCACATGCTTTTTTATGTTATTTATACTGTGTTTAGTTTTTAAATGGATTTTGGTTGACAAATATTCGACAATTTGACATTTTTAAGTTTTTAGTGGTACAATGATGAAAGGCTGAATCTACCTAAATTCTGAGACGTGTATAACATTTCACATGCGTTTTTTTCTATGTTATTTATACTGTGTTTAGTTTTAAAATTGATTTTGGTTAACAAACATTCTTAAAATCCCGGGCAACGCCGGATAAATTATCACCTGTGTAGGTTCATAATTTATAAATCTTAAAACTGTTCCCACATGTATATTTACCGACCCACAAGAACTTTCCAATACTTTTAATTAATAAATAACCAACAATTTTTGAAGGATGCGACTCTTGATTTAGAGACGTGCAGTAGATGGCGCCACTATTTTAAACTTTTAGTATTCCAACCCATCTGAAAACATGCACTTCGCTACGGAGTACATTCAAATTAAATACAACGTCAACGTATGCAATTAATACCAATACACACACACACACACACACACACACACACACATATATATATATATATATATATATATATAATAAATACGATGATCAATGTATACAAATGATGTAAAAAAATATATATATATTTATAAAAAAAATCGTAAGGGATATTTTTATAGACAAAATAATATTTTATAGAAGAAAATATTCAAATTAAATCTAATAGGACATACTAAAGAATATAGTACAGTTTGAGGAACGTATCATTTACTGTATTTTAACATTTTTTTGGATATGTTCAATCGTCTGCCGCATTAGCAAGAAAAAAAAATTTTTTTGGTCTATTTCATTGTTACGTGACCATAAATTTATTTAAAGTACCAGAAAAAAAATCATATGATCAGCGTTTAATAAATTAAATTCTAAAAATTAATCTTTAAAAATTCACCAAAAATCAGAAAATGGAGGAAAAGATTCGAAAAAGATTTCATTTTAAAGGAATTTTTATGATCTTTTTCGTGATATAAATTTTATAACCCTTAAATTATTATTTCAAATGCAAACTTAAAAAAATTTACAAAAACAGCTTAAAAATTTAAAAAAAGAGACACCAGATGCGAACGTTGAGAGCCGTGTGCTTAGGATCGTTATCTTGATAAAAAACAAAGTTGTTTCCAATACCCAAATTTTGAGCTGATAATTTTAAATTGCCTCTTAAAATATTTATAAAAACAGCATGATTCATTATGCCATCAATAAATACCAAATTCCCTAGTCCTGATGCTGACATGCACCCCCACACAAGGATACCTCCACCGGCATGCTTAACTGTTCCTACTAAGTTCTTGGGATTAAGTTCCTCATTTTTTTTCTTCTCCATACAATTATACGCCCATCAGTACCAAAAATGTTCATCGGCAAATAAGACATTATTCCAATAGGTTTGGGGCTTATTTATCATTCATTGATAGTGCGAAGGGAAGCCTAAACTTTTTTCTCACTCACAAAAAATTTTCTATGGGCAGAACGCCCATGTAATCCAGCTTTTCTGAGAACTCGTCAAAAAATTTCAGGTGAAATTGAAGTAGAAAATGTTTTATTGAATTCTCCAGAAACTTTTACGGCACTCAAATGTGAATTTTTCACAAATTTTCTAATTATAAATCTCTGATGACGTTTTGTTAACTTTGCCGGACGGTCTTTTCTTACCTTGTTTTCGATCCAATTTTCTTCTTTACAGCGTTTTTTCACATACTGCACAATAGAATGGGATAAATTAAGTAATTCAGCAATATTCCGAACTGATTTACCACTAACTACTATGATGAAAAATAATCAATTTTCGAATGCTGCTTGTTGTTTCTTTACGACTACGAGCCATTTTTAAATAATAAATAGAATATTACGGAGTAGGCAAGCAAAAATCAAAGCCAAACGATATTTTAAATGCCACCACAATTCAAAAATAAAAATAAAGCGCCAGACGATAATTTTAATTATGAATTTATCCGAAAATATTTCAGTGTACGATGACTTTTGTGAGATAAAGTTTTTGTTACTTTTTGATTACTGGTTTCTTAAAAATAAAGTTTTACTATGTTTTCAAAATCTTATTATTAAATACCCATTCTGAAATATTCATTTTAATTAATGGATAGACCCCTATTTCATTGAAATTCGTAAGTGTACGAACACTTTTGGGAGCCACTGTATATATATATATATATATATATATATATATATATATATATATATATATATATATATATATATATACTAGCTGAAAACCCGCACTTCGCTACGGAGTACATTCAAATTAAATACAACGGTCAATGTATGCAATTAATGCCAAAAAATATAAATATACAGTGGCTCCCAAAGGTGTTCGTACACTTACGAATTTCAATAAAATAGGGGTCTATCCATTAATTAAAATGAATATTTCAGAATGGGTATTTAATAATAAGATCTATAATCTATTCTTAACAAAGCTACATGAAATATTTTGAAAATATAGTAAAACTTTATTTTTAAGAAACGAGTAATCAAAAAGTAACAAAAACTTTATCTCACAAAAGTCATCGTACACTGAAATATTTTCGGATAAATTCATAATTAAAATTATCGTCTGGCGCTTTATTTTTATTTTTGAATTGTGGTGGCATTTAAAATATCGTTTGGCTTTAATTTTTGTTTGCCTACTCCGAAATATTCTATTTATTATTTAAAAATGGCTCGTAGTCGTAAAGAAACATGAAACAGCATTCGAAAATTGATTATTTTTCATCATAGTAGTGGTAAATCAGTTCGGAATATTGCTAAATTACTTAATTTATCCCATTCTACTGTGCAGTATGGGAAAAAACGCTTTAAAGAAGAAAATTGGATCGAAAACAAGGTAAGAAAAGGCCGTCCGGCAAAGTTAACAAAACGTGATCAGAGATTTATAATTAGAAAATTTGTGAAAAATTCACGTTTGAGTGCTGTAAAAGTTTCTGCAGAATTCAATGAAACATTTTCTACTTCAATTTCACCTGAAATTTTTTGACGAGTTCTCAGAACAGCTGGATTATATGGGCGTTCTGCTCATAGAAAATTTTTTGTGAGTGAGAAAAACAGAAAGTTTAGGCTTCCATTAGCACTATCAATGATAAATAAGCCCCAAACCTATTGTAATAATGTCTTATTTGCCGATGAACATTTTTGGTGCTGATGGGCGTATAATTGTATGGAGAAGAAAAAAAATGACGAACTTAATCCCAAGAACTTAGTAGGAACAGTTAAGCATGCCGGTGGAGGTATCCTTGTGTGGGGGTGCATGTTAGCATCAGGACTAGGAAATTTGGTATTTATTGATGGTATAATGAATCATGCTGTTTTTATAAATACTTTAAGAGACAATTTAAAATTATCAGCTCAAAATTTGGGTATTGGAAACAACTTTGTTTTTTATCAAGATAACGATCCTAAGCACACGGCTCTCAACGTTCGCATCTGGTGTCTCTATAATTGTCCACAAGTTTTGAAAACACAACCTCAATCGCCAGATTTAAACCCAATAGAACATATTTGGAGAGAACTGGAGATTCGAGTACGAAAACACGACATTCACATGAAAAGCGAACTAAAAACAATTATGATGGAAGAATGGATGAACATTGATGCAAAAATTACAAAAGAACTAAAGCAATCTATTCCCAGACGTTTAAAAGCTGTTGTGGGTGCTAAAGGATATCCTACTAAATATTAATTTAACGAAAAATTAGAATATTTACTAATATGTAGAGATTTTTTACAAGTGTACGATGACTTTGGTGAGATAAAGTTTTTGTTACTTTTGGATTATTGGTTTCTTAAAAATAAAGTTTTACTATGTTTTCAAAATATTTCATGTAGTTTTGTTAAGAATAGATTATACATCTTATTATTGAATACCCATTCTGAAATATTCATTTTAATCAATGGATAGACCCCTATTTCATTGAAAATCGTAAGTGTACGAACACTTTTGGGAGCCACTGTATATATATTTATAATAAATACGACGATCAATGTATACAATTGATGTAAAAAAAAACATATTTATAAAAAAAATCGTAAGGAATATTTTTATAGACAAAATAGTGTCCAATCGTCTGCCGCATTAGCAAGAAAAAAATATTTTTTTGTCTGTTTAGTTTTTATGCACGTGACGATAAATTTATTCAAAGTATCAGAAAAGGAAATCACGTGATCAGCATTTAATAGATTAAATTAAAAAAAATTAATCTTTAAAAATTCACCAAAAATCAGAAAAGGGAGGTAAAGATTCGAAAAAGATCTCATTTTGAAGGAATTTTTATGATATTTCTCGTGATATAAATTTTATATCCCTCAAATTATTATTTTAAATGTAAACTTAAAAAGTTTCAAAAACAGCTTAAATATTTAATTTAAAAAAATCTAAGAATAATTTTTCAAAAATCTTTCTTAGTGCACCCCTACACTATAAGAAGAATCGCCATGCAAAATTTCAGCCCTTTAGGTCCAGCGGTTTGGTCTGTGCGATGTATGTCAGTCAGTGAATGAGTCAGTTACGGAACTGTTTTATATATAGAGATATTTATTTATTTGGCATTAATTGCATAGATTGACCGTTGAATTTAGTTTGAATGTACTCCGTAGCGAAGTGCGGGTTTTCAGCTAGTATATATATATATATATATATATACGATGATTATTTTTTTTTCAAGGTCCGATAGGTCGCTAAATGAAAATCACGGTCAGAATCAAGAAAATTTTATATGGAACAATGTGATACAACATTAAGCTACTTTTCGACGCAATCACCGTTCCGATTCATACATTTGTCGTAGCGTGGTACCAATTTTCCAATACCTTCATCATAGAACGCAGCCGCCTGTGTTTTCAGCCAATTCTGTACGCTGGTCTGCAGCTCGTTGCCTGTGGCGAATTTTTGTCCTCCTAGCCAGCGTTTCATGTGGGCAAAGAGATGAAAATTTGAGGGAGCCAAGTCAGGACTGTATGGTGGTTGATCAAAAACTTCCCATGCAAAACGCTGCAGAAGGATCTTTGTTGCAACTGCAGTGTGCGGCCTCGCATTGTCATGAAGAAGGACAATGCCTAACGACAACATTCCTCTTCTCTTGTTCTGAATTGCCCCTCGAAGACGTTGAAGAGTCTTGCTATACGAAGCTGCATTGATGGTTGTGCCACGTGGCATGAATTCCACCAAGAGAACACCTTTACGATCCCAAGACACTGTAGCCATACAATTTTTGGTGGAGAACGTGCGCTTGAACTTCACTGGTTTACGACTCGGGGAGTGTGAATGCATCTACTGTTTGGATTGCTTTTTCGTTTCTTCAGTTTCGTAATGGACCCATGTCTCATCTGTGACAATTTTGTCCAAAAACTCTTCTCCGTCGTGTCGGTAGCGCTGGAGGAAGGTTAATGCGGCGCCCATTCGCTGAGTTTTGTGATGGTAAGACAGCATCTTGGGAGCCCATCTCGCGCAGAGTTTGCGGTACTCGAGTCTTTCACTCACAATGGTATAGAGAGCTGACCGTGAAATTTCCGGAAACAAATCACTCAACCCAGAAATTGTGAACCGACGATTTCCGCGAATCGCCTGATCCACGCGCTGAACAAGATCATCGGTTGACACTGGCTTCCTTCCCTGGCGGCCTGCATCATTAACATCTGTGCGTCCAGCATCAAAGTTACTGGACCATTTCCGCACTTTGCAGTCAGACATGAACGTTTCTCCGCACACTTAAGGGCCTGTTCACATAGGAGTCCGTTGCGTAGCGTTAAGGAAAAGATGACATTGAGACGAAAATAAACCAATCATAGGCGTTAAAAATTTCATTGCTAATCGTTTAGAGGCCTATGATTGGTTTATTTTCGTCTCAACGTCATCTTTTCCTTAAAGCAACGCAACGGACTCCTATGTGAACAGGCCCTTACACATTCGTCTATGAATTCAGCTGCATTGCTTCCTTCAGCATGCAGAAATCGAATGACTGAACGCAACTCACATTTGGCGGGAGACTATTTTTCGAAGCATGTTTATGTGCTCCCTACTTACTCAGAAATGACAACCGCGAATCGGCGCGTTCCCCTAGCCAACTACAGACACAGCGCAAGACGTCTGCGCACAGACCTAGCGGATTTTCCCCGAAGCTTTCCTTTAGCGACCCATCGGAAGAAAAAAAATAGCCTTCGTATATATTTATTTATCTATATAAAACAGTTCCGTAACTGACTGACTGACTGACAGATAATGCACAGACCAAACCACTGGACCTAAAGGGCTGAAATTTTGCATGGCGATTCTTCTTATAGTGTAGGGGTGCGCTAAGAAAGATTTTTGAAAAATTATTCTTAGATTTTTAAAAATTAAATTTTTAAGCTGTTTTTGTAACATTCTTTAAAGTTTGCATTTAAAATAATAATCTGAGGGTTATAAAATTTATATCACGTGAAAGATCATAAAAATTCATTTAAAATGAAATCTTTTTCGAATCTTTACTTCCCTTTTCCGATTTTTGGTGAATTTTTAAAGATTGATTTTGAGAATTTATTAAATGCTGATCACGTGGTTTCTTTTCTTTTTCTGATACTTCAAATTAATTTTGCGTCACATGCCTAACAACGAAATAAACTGACAAAAAAATATTTGAATATAGTAAAAGATAAAATATAACCACTAGACTAATTGAGATGGAAGTTTTTAAAGAATGTAATTCAAATTAGTATGTTTTATGGATATTAAACATACAAATTAATTGCATAGAATGACCGTTGTATTTATTATAAATATATATATATATATATATATATATATATATGTGTGTGACATTATAAGTTGAATCTTGACATTATAAGTTGAATCTCGTATATTTCTATAATTCGGGTCCCCACATCTGTTAAGAGAGGACCCTTTCTCAGAAATAGCCCACCCAAAAGCAAGTGAACATCTGCAAATTCCAGTGGGGAAAACAACACAGTAAATCCTTTTCAGTTGATAGGAATATTAGCCGTGCCGCCCAGAAGGAGTAACAAAACCCCGTCTCTAGTCATCTAAAATCCGCAGTTCACAATATCTCAGAGATAATGGCTGCAGGTACCAGAGATAAAGGATCAAAAGTGTCAAACAATATCATAAAGATAAAACGCACCCAATGTGCTTCTTAGTAGTATTACCACCCACGGAAAACATCTGTGTTGATGTAAACAGTCGCTGATTTTTGGTACAGACCCTGACTAAGAGAGCAGGCAGTCTGTTGTGAGCTGTGTATGTGAAAGCACTTGTATGTTTCGCGTCATGCTAGAAAGACGCTCTGATATCCGCTCCCAACTCTTCTGAAATAAAGGACTGCAATTTTATAGAACTCTGCCTCGTCGTTTCTGCTTATTATTTGTTGTTATGGAAATCATGTGGTGAAATGACACAAGTCGACAAGATTGTTACTTTGCGAAGGAACACCTAATGGACTTTAATAAGAAGAAACCAAATTGATTAAATGAACTTATATGCATTTTTAAGGCAATAGAAGACAAGAAGGACAAACATGGCGGACGAGCCCTGCTTTCCAATTCCCCACACCGAACCGAGGAGGGTGTCATATTGCACCCGCGTTACGAAGGAAGACAGTGCTGTAATAGCTCACTGGTGTTGCAGTGGAAAGACAGTTTCGTTTTCATTCGTATACAAGATGGAAGGAGTTCGGTGATAATCAGAGGTCATTGACACTAGCTTCGGACAAACTAAGTAAGGGGAGAAAGTGAACTTTCTCTGCAGCCTAAGACTAGAGGGGCTGACAAGAGATCGGGACTAAACCCATTTGAGAGTGGCAATGTTTCTCCGATATTCAGAAGAAAAGTATTCGTGTCAGAAAGCTGTACAGTGTTATGTGGTGAGTCCTCGAGATGCAGTTTACCTGGACAGAATGTGGCAGAACAAGAGAGTAATGAATGAGCACAGAAATTTATTACTAATTAGAGAGACCCTGCCGACTTCACAGATCCAATTAGGTTTTGTAAAAATGAAATATAGATCAGTGTGATTATTTGTGCACGTCAAGTATTATTTATGACGGGCAGTGCGATTGTCAAAGGTTCTGATTAGCCTTTGATGTGGCCCTAAGTGTCATCTAGCGGCGAAGTGTTATTTTAGTGTTTTGTGTGTGCATTTGTGATCACGTTGAGTGATGTGCTCATCTCATAGATTCTTGATGCAAAACTTTAGTGAAATGCATAGTAACCAACTATGGTGTTTAGAGAATCCGGAACATAGTGATTATAACAGACAATTCATAAAAACAGTGTTACCGCTAACAGTGCAACAAACGCAAGGTAAGATTGTTATTGATAAAATTATCAGTGTATAAACTACTATAGGTTTTCTAACTAGAACTATTAAGGTGTATGTTATACAGTAGATACCCAGTTGAGTCATATATTATTATCTTTACATATGAAGCTATTTAACCTGAACATTAAATTAAGTGATTGTAGTATCATCTTTACGTCTATTGGATTCCGTTAGCAGTATGTTTTATTATTATTATTATTAACTTAAATTTGTTAGTAAGTGTTGATTTACTATTTTTCATGCTTATGGGAAGTATTTGTTTAGTGTGTTGGTATATAATTGTTTAAGTGACATTTTAATTTCAATTTGTGAGTATTGGTATTTTGTTAATTTGAAGTAGGTGTCACGTGTATTGATATGTAGGTCGAGTAAAATGATAAATGAATATTCTGATGATAATAACTGTGCTAAATTATATTATGGTCTTATTCAAAATAACTGTGATGATATAATGCTAACGAATGGCAATGGAGAACATGAGCATCCAAAAACGTCTATACAAATCAGGAATACACTTGATTTGACTGAAGACTATAAGACTCAGAATGCCATTCAGGATAAATTACCTGAATTTGCTAACATGAATCTACCGTCGGAGCTCATTCCTCTATTGTCATCGTTTATTGGTATATTTCCTAAAAGTAAATATGATATTGGGAGAGTGAATATAGAGCCTGCTAGAAATTATTACAACGTCAGAACTACCTGTAGCATTGAGGCCTTATAGAGCGTGCTAGGAGTACCAGTTGAACCCTGACCCCACCCAACAGAAGTAGGTCAAACGACGAGTAGTGTTTTAGAGGGGGAGGTGAAAGAGCGAGTCCCCGATTCCTTTGAGTGTGTAAAAAGAGACGAATAATAATTTTACCTTAACCAAACTAGCTGAAGTTGTCAGAATTATTTTATTATTTTTTTTATATATAAATTATGGATTTAAGAAAAAAAATGGAAGGAGGAAATTTGTACCTTTTAGTAGAATTTTAAATTCATTTAAATAGGACAGGCTTATTCAAAGACAAGCTATCATGAGAAATTAGTACTCTGATTAGCAGATGTCATCATAAGTCAGAACACTACAGTTAGGTTAGAAGTATAAGGTAATGCAGAAATTGAGCTTGAGAGAGATGAGTACTAGAAGGGTAAAAGGATTAATTTTCGCTCAATGTAGAGATCTGGGAGAGTATAGGAAAGAGATCTTGAGGTTAAGAAAAATAGAAGTTATTCCCCTGTATTAAAGAATATAGTGAATTAAAAAACATGAGAGAATTTAAGTGGAATGAAAGAGATGAATAATCCAATAATTGTAAAAAGCATTGTGTTCATATGATATATTTGTGTCTTAGTAAGGATTTTATTATATTATATCACCTGTTATTTCTTTTTCATTATTACG
>OU015496.1:96195617-96220617 GCA_907164885.2 Dolomedes plantarius
AAGCTATGGAAACCAATCAGTTTAGCCCTCACGTCGTAAAATACGACAATAGCTCTCAAATCAACCGGTCCAACATTACTTAGTATATTATGTAAAAAATGTATACACACACACACACGCACGCACACACACACACACACACACACACACACACACACACACACATATATATATATATATATATATATATATATATATATATATATATATATATATATATATATATATATATATATATATACAGTTGGCTCTCCTTTTAACGATTTTCAAGGGACCGTGAAAAATCGTCCTTAAGTAAAGATCGCCCTTAAACAGAATTTGTGAAAATATAACATTTCCCATAACGTCGGAGGGACCGGGACTGGGAAATATCGTCTTTAAATAGAGATCGTCGTTAAGTAGAGCGTCGTTAAAGAGAGAGCCAACTGTATATATATATATACTAGCTGAAAACCCGCACTTCGCTACGGAGTACATTCAAATTAAATACAACGGTGAATGTATGCAATTAATGCCAAAATATATATATATATATATATATATATATATATATATATATATATATATATATATATATTTATAATAAATACGACGATCAATATATACAATTGACGTAGGAAAAAAATATATATAAAAAAAATCGTAAGGGATATTTTTATAGACAAAATAATGTCCAATCGTCTGCCGCATTAGCAAGAAAAAAATATTTTTTTATCTATTTAGTTTTTATGCACGTGACGATAAATTTATTTAAAGTACCAGAAAAAGAAGTCACGTGATCGGCATTTAATAAATTAAATTCTAAAAATTAATCTTTAAAAATTCACCAAAAATCAGGAAATGGAGGTAAAAATTCGAAAAAAATTTCATTTTGAAGGAATTTTTATGATCTTTCTCGTGATATAAATTTTATAACCCTCAATGTATTATTTTAAATGCAAACGTAAAAAAAGTTTAAAAAACAGCTTAAAAATTTAATTTAAAAAAATCTAAGAAGAATTTTTGAAAAATCTTTCTTAGTGCACCCCTACACTATTAGAAGAATCGCCATGCAAAATTTCAGCCCTTTAAGTCTAGCGGTTTGGTCTGTGCGTTGTATGTCAGTCAGTCAGTGAATGAATGAATGAATGAATGAATGAATGAGTCAGTTACGGAACTGTTTTATATATATATATATATATATATATATATATATATATATATATATATATATATATATATATATTTATATATACATATATATATCGATATATATTTATCTCTCTCTCTCTCTCTATATATATATATATATATACATATATATATTTATATATTGGAGGGGGGGGGGTTAAGGATGACCTTTTATGGAAATCATGTTCGCAGTTTAACCAGATCTATGGTATGATACCGAGCTATCTTAAAATATACTATCTTCCTTTAAAATTTTTAAAAATTTCGAAACATTTTAAATGACTTTATCGACATTTTTAAGATACATGAAGCTAAATGTTTAGATCTCTATTATCATAAAAATATATCAACCGTCGAATTTACGTAATAAGGAATTTACGTAAGTTTTTATACTTTATTCGTATTTCGGTAAAGAGTCAACATCAAAGAAGATGATAAAAATATGAAATATGGATGTGAAACTCATGTGGAGGAAAAAGCAATGTATGACGGAAAACTCTTTGAACAGTGGAAGAACACGTTTAAAAGCCGTCAAAAAGGATTAAAAAATGGGAAAAAATAACTTTGAATTAACGACGTAAGAGGATAAAATAATCGAAACTAGAAATTGTTCGTTAATATCATTAAAGTAAAAGACAATAACTTTACTGGCACTTTTTAAGAAGTTTATATATTAAACTGAATAATAGTTTGAATTTTTTTCGTACTAATAGTGCAAAAAAATTTCATTTTTTAAACTCAAAACGCAGTTCTTGGGGTGAAAAGATCTGGCTTCGTCTCTCAGAATATTGCACAAATCTTTATAACTTTAAATTGGGTTTGCTCACTCAGGATTGATGTTTGTGACTAATTTTTTACTGTTAAAAATAGAACTTGTAGAAAATGTTATCTCGTTTTCTCGAGTGAATGTATAATAATTTTAGTATAGCGTATTAGAAATGAGGATATTTTTAAAGACTGACCTGTTTAGTACTTTTTTCAAGACTTTTTGAGAACATTTTGGCTAACTTTAAAGTGAGCCAAAATTAACATCAGGAAAATAAGGATTACCCAATTCCCTTAACAACTTCCACTATATTTACATTTTATTCAACATTTAGTTTTATTTAACTCTTTCAAACACTGCTTATAAAGGACATTTCGCAGCTTAAATACCTACGAGACTTTGTAACTTGTGTTGAACTTAAAACATCTTGATGCATCTTTTCACCCGAGTTCATTATTTGATGTATGAAAAAGCAATGAAAACTTACAAGAATGGATAGAATTTTATCTTTTATTATTGAAAGAAGTAATTTTGAGCTTACATTAATATTTTTGAGTTTTGAAACAGTGCATTTACAATTTGAAACTTATTAGAGAAATCAGTTAAACAATGCATCATTAATTTGTTATTTGAATTACGATTTTTTAATCGTCACCAAGAAAAAAGTTCCCGTTTTTATCGAAGGTGTACCTGTAGGGTAGTAGGAAATATTATTGTATTAATTAACTCGTTTTAAGTAATGGTACGGTAGCTCGGTATAATATGATGTTATCACTTTATTTTTTTTTTTTTGAAAATTTTCAAATTTGTAACATTATGTTAAGCACCAGTTTTGGGTAGACCGAGATGGTTGGATTCCCAATATACAGATCTATCCATCGAGATTCATATATTTTGCTTTCATGTCAATAGATAATACTTGACTCCCTATTCTTTCTTTTACAAAAGTTATCTCAGTTCAAGTTCAGCTTGTTTTATTTTACTAAGCAAAAAGGAAGAGCTATTGTAAGTACTATTAATCTCAATGGAGGCGACATCTCTTTTAAGAGCTACAGCTCTTCTTATCACTGTACACTCTCGTGAAAACCTTTAACGTTTCCGTATTTCTTGTAAACACAATCACGAGGTTGAGTGGCTCTTTACATGAGAATAAAACCTTGTGTCATGGGGATGAGAAACAACAACAACAACAACAACAACAACAACAACAACAACACCTTGTACCTCACCAGTACGAATCCTCCCGACTTATGACGCCAAGTCATTAGTCGGAAGCAAAGCCTCTGATTGATCCCTATCAACTTGTAATATGTATCCTATTCCTACATTTAAGCGTACAAATTCCATGATCGAAAAAATAAAACAGCTGGAGATTCACAAGTTGAAATATTATATATATACACGTCTTGAGCGTTAACAAACAAAAGTTTGTTAAACCTTCGATCTAATCCATGAAATACGTTATAGTCGTTATATTGGATGTATTCTACTAACTCGTTTCTAAATCCTAGCAGCTTCTTTTGAGTGCATAGGTGTGTTGACATTTACCTCCCCCAAAATTACATACTGAAACTTTATTAAATATTCCAAACTGTGAATTAGCCCTTTCCCTATCTCCCGATTCACTACATGGAGTAAACTTTAAAAAATAAGTTAGTTTTCACATATTATGAGGAAGTAAATCTAAACGAGGAGGGGAAATTTCACACTCAAACACAGTAAAGAATTCTAAAATACACAATTTTAAAAAAAAATTTCAATTTTTTCTGTGCAGATGAACTTCACAGTATTTTGTAACACTATTTAATAACTTACTTCATAGTAATATAACTTACGTGCTTCAACAATGGACATCAACATTAGTATAACGTATAGAACAAGGAAACAGATGTCGACTTGCAAAATATCTGAAAGAATGAATAAAATTAAGTTTCAGGAAATATTGGGGCTATATTTAACGTCAAGTATAAATTAAAAGACATATTATGGTGCAAATTAATCGATTGTGTTGCGTGAAACTCCTTAGCTATAGAAAAAATTGTTATTCTTCACTAATACATTTATTGATGTAAGGTATTGTATTCAATATTTGCCTTTGAAAGCCATTCGATCGAAAAGCTTTTATTGAACAAGCTTGTCTCTTTTTCTCAGACATAAAGTAGTACATACCTTATTTATCCTTCTGACATTTGATTGCTAATAAAAAATGAATGTTCTACGTCTCCTGAAAACAGAAAATGTAATACGGGGGGAAAGAATCAATAACGTCACCTGAGGGTTTTGTTTTTCCTGAAAAGCTTGTTTTGACAGCACTTTTTATTTTGTGTGTGGAATAAAATCTAAAGAAATTAATAAAATAATATTTCCCCAAGCAAGAATTAAACATAAATGACATAAACTTTAAAAAAGAAAATATGTTTATCTTTTTCCTGTTTCTATTGCTTTAATTTTTCAGAATTTTTTTTAATAGCAGGGATTTATTACTGATAAAAGATAAAAGTTGCAGTATGTAACTTACGTCTGTGTAGGTGCGTCATTTAGTAATAGTTAATATTCATAAAGTTAGTAAAATATGACTTCACTGTCTTATATTAGCATGCGGTTTAAAAGGTGTCTTGAACGGAAAATATAACTCATCAATTAATGATTGAAACTTTCTATATATGTACGTATGGGATCAAAAGTATCCGAGCACCAGGGTAATTTATTTATTTCTTAAACGTGAAAGAAATGAACCAACCATACAAGGTGCGCCCATAAAGTAACCGGACTATTCTTTATAAATAAGAAAAATATTACTCACCTACAAATAAGTTTATCTTCTTCAAAATAATTGCCAAAGGAGTCTATACTATTTTTCCAACGTTTCTTTAAGACATCGAAACACTGTTTATAGGCGTTGGAACTAACCGTTCGCAAAATACGCGTAACATTTGATTTGATATCCGAGACGTTTTCAAATCTCTGTCCTTTCATGACCAACTTAAGCTTTGGAAAAAGGAAAACATCAGCTGGCGATAAGTCAGGAGAATATGGTGGGGGATTTATCACTGTAATTGAATGCTTAGCAAGATATTGTTGTACAGAAATTTCTGTATGGGGTCTAGCATTATCGTGTAAAAGAAACCATTGCCCAGAATCAAACAGTTCCTTCCTAACTCGCCTTATCCCGTTTCTTAATAGAAAAAGCACCTCCTTGTAAAAATACTGATTAATTGTGATCTGTGAAGATTTGCTGACTATTGTGCAACAAACAGTACAACAATTTCTTAAAGTGTTTTATAGCAGGAGATGAGACCTGGTGTCTACAATACAACCCAGAAAAAAAAAGACAAAATGCACAGTGGAAAGGACTGTCTTCTCCCATGCAAAAAAAGCACGGATATCAAAATCAAAGACTAAGGGGATTATGGTTGGATTTTTTTATTACAAAGGACTTATTCACCATGAATTTGTTCCTGAAAATCAAACAATTAATCAGTATTTTTACAAGGAGGGGTTTATCGATTAATACAACAATATCAATTTCTGTACAACAATATCTTGCTAAGCATTCAATTACAGTGATAAATCCCCCACCATATTCTCCCGACTTATCGCCAGCTGATATTTTCCTTTTTCCAAAGCTTAAGTTGGCCATGAAAGGACAAAGATTTGAAAACGTCTCGGATATCAAATCAAATGTTACGCGTATTTTGCGAACGATTCGTTTCAACACCTATAAACAGTGTTTCGGTGACTTAAAGAAACGTTAGAAAAATTGTATAGACTCCTTTGGTGATTATTTTGAAGGAGATAAAAATATTTGAAGGTGAGTAATATTTTTCTTATTTATAAAAAAATTGTGCGGTTACTTTATGGGCACACCTTGTAGTTTACCTTTGCTCATGCAGCCTCCACTTTTTTAGGAAGGCCATAAACTAAATTTTCAACCACTTCTGCGAGAATATTTCCCCATTCAGTTAAAAAAAGCATTTGCGAGGTACTTTTTTCGGGTTGCGTGTCGTGACTTGTCTCGAAATTGCCACTTCAGTCTCTCCCTAAGGCGTTCGATCGGAGTGTGATCGGGTTTCGGAGAAAGAGAACTAAGTTCTCGGTCATTCATTTCTTCAAACCAGCACTTAATGGCTCGCCGTGAATTATACACGACAGTGTTATTGTTCGCGAAAATGATTACGAAATTATTCAGTTTTTCAAAATAAAATAACAGATTAATTCTGAAATTACTTACATAATTCATCAGCAGAAAAATGCTTAAACCATAAGTTGTGTTCATCGTTGGTCATCGTTATTCTGTATCGTAAGTATATGCCCTACAAACATAGGAGAAAAAAATAGAATTAAACTTTTCCAGTTTTATACATCATAGTACTCTTTATATATATATATATATATATATATATATATATATATATATATATATATATATATATATATATATATCCGCCTATAACGGAACCTTTTTTTTTAAGAACTAACGGTAAGTAACGGAACTTTACCTGTAAAAGCAATTTTTCCTTTATAACAAAGTTAAAGCTAGGAAGCGAATAGTGAAAACCTTATATCGCATTTCCCCCCTACACAATTAAAATTTTGTTACAAACAATTAGTTGTGATTTGGCTGTAAAAAAAAAAAAAAAAAAAAAAAAAAAAATTATTAGATATTTTTTGAGGGGATAAATACTTGATCTTTTTACTATGTTAAAATTTTTGTCATGGGATTTATTCTATATCAATACTCTTCCCTTTAGGTGATTGGTTGTTCAAGAACAAAACCAGCATTGGAGTGTTATCCTCATCTTTTGTTGCACGAGGGTTAAACAGATTGAAAACTGCAATTTAAAGCTGATTCAAGAACAGCTATAAACCCCTATGCTAACCGTTTGAGTCAAACCTGCTAGCGCTGGAAATGAGAGGCAACACCCTAATCATTCGGCCATCTTGATCTGCGTTATGTATTATATGTAAGCGAAATTTCATATTAAGCTCTCGACAGAGTGAGAAATAAAGAGGTAGCTAGATTTTAACAAAGGATTACGTTCCTCAATAACGGTCTTTCGGAGAGAAAAAAAAAATTGTCCTGCTGTCGCGAGTTATAATTTTGGCAGTGCGCTAAAGCCAGTAGGAGTAAACAGGTAAAGAGAAAAGTACCAAAATGCGTTAATATATAAATAAATAAAAAATAAAAAATAGGTAAGCAAACGATAAATAATCCTACGTTAATAACCCGTAGTAGTTTTGTTGGAAGAGACTACCCGAAATATTTTTTTTCGTGTTAACTACATTTCTGAGGGATGAAGAAATATTTACAAGTTTTTGCATGTTTCTGTTTTTTACGTTTTTCTTTACGCAGTCCGACGCATGAAATATTCCTTATAGATCTTTAATGTTTCTAGATCCTTTCAAATCTTTTCTGCTTTTTAATTTTCCTCGATGGGTAATTGTTTGACTTACCATCCCTCATCTGAATATTTTAGCCCCCATCAACTTTCTATCACAAATCGATTTTCCCCCGTTTCAGCTGGAGTTTAGTAATATTGATATTGCTTGACACAGTTTATGTTACCCAGCCATTAAAGTAACGTAGGCGATCGATACTACCATGAAAATTTGATATCATCGTCAAATTTGCTGTGCAAAATTTTATTTTATGTATAGAACTAGATCAGACCAAATCGTCAAAAATGCCCTGATACAAATTTGTTATTTCTAGTAAGTAACTGAAAAAAATATCATTAAATATTTCTAAATTTAAATCTAAAACAAAGATTAAACTTTTATTCAAAGAAAATCAAAAATCAAAATCAGAAATAGATTTTCATTTTTTTTAAAATTTTTCCTGTGTATAAAATTTTATATTTGGTTACCATAATTCATAGTCTAGTTTGTCCTAAGAAATGTGGTAGATAGTGATTATTATCATACCTGGAAAAACTGAGAGTAATTTGTTCTCTCTAAATCGATAAACACATTACATTTCATGAAATGGTAAAGACCATCTTTACGGTAAAAATATTCATAAATATTCACCATCGATTACCACAGTAACTGGATAGTGACCGAAAGGATTCCGAGAATGAGAACACTCTTCGCAGAAGTCATTAGGTCGATAATATGTTTTTATCCCCAATATACCAATAGGAAAGAACAAATATAGAAGGAACACATATCCTTATCAGCCAAATTTATGATGCTTCTCTTTCTATTTGGGAGATTTTCACATCCATAGATTCCAAACCTATCTAGAGTCTGACGCCAGGCCCTACTAAAAAGGCACTAGAGGGGGTAAAATTACCCATGAACCTGAGATCAGTAGGAACCCAACAAGAAATTAATTCCTAGGCTCGAAGTCAGCTCTTGAAACCTCTGCCTGTAATATACGCTTGAACAGATCGCTATTGAATGAGCCCCTTACCAACTACACCAAACACGCTTTTCTCCTTATTTTCTATATTGTAATTTAAAGAGCTACATTCCTAGATAGACTTTGATTTCGTAACTTAAAAGTTATACTGAATATTGAAAATCTCATTCATGTTAATAACATTCCTACCTTTTTTGAATCACAGTTGCTGACAGCGATGAACCACCACCTCTCTCGTCTCGATTGGAAAATCCTTCTACTCTGACAATGTAACCAGCCCTCTTTGCCTTCTTCAGTGCTCTCGATGCATCCAGAATTCCCAACTGATTCATTCAAGAATATGACTTGACCATTCGGAACAATCAGGACAGATTCTTTCTCCTGGCAGGTCTAAATTCAAAAAGTCAGGTAGTTAGTTTCAGAAGAAAATTTTTATATATGAAATTATGAACAGTTTTATATATATATATATATATATATCATATAATATATCAGAGTTTATAAATAATTAAGAGTTAATCAATAATTAAGATTTTTTAAAATATGATTCAGAAAAATTATTTTTCAAACAAATTGAATTCAAGAAAAATCTTAGAGCAGTAAAATGCTGCGTAAATAACATACGTACATTCGAGTAAATAATACTCATATCCGATGTCAAGAAACTAATTTACCGGTAGCAATGACCTTAAAGAGAAGCTTATCAAGTTAAAAAAAAACTTGACTAAATATGCAATGACCACCTACCAGAGGTACTTTTGTTTCGAGACCTTGAGGTCGGTACTCTACTAACTGAATTTTCAATTATCTTGTAATTGTACTTGCTGAATCAATCTTTGAGGATTTATTACTTTCAACGACTTTCCTTCCCACATTTCTTACTTATTTTACTTCAACGGTACAGCATAAATACCTGAATGTATTTTTATTTGTTTGTTACGACTACATTTGTTTTTCAATGTTTGTTATATGTTTGTGAATGTTTGTTATAGTTTGACTAACGGTCCATAATCGTCCTTTCCAATAGTTGGACACCAACTTAACGTATTTGCCGGGACCAGTATTCGAACACGTCTACAAACTTAAACGAGGGTCAACTACGAACTAAATGACCCCAGATCTATGACGAATAGTTATTTCCGATGAATTTTCTGAACAACGAATATGGAGAAAAGATATTTGAAAAAGGGGATGAAATTTAGTTTCATTATATACTAGCGTGCGTGATAATCCCTCTCTTGGAAAAAAAGTGAAGATTCTTCCCTCAAATGAACTCATAACTTTGACCAAAATATTTTCTGTTTCGATCAGGGAACAATGCGACTCTAAATGAAATGTCGAAACTCCTATGGAAATATGTAATCACCGTATGTGTATCGAGATTTGAATACTGCAGTATCTGATATTAATTCGAGAAAAAGAAAAAAGAAATGAGTTTAGATGATTCGTTTTAAGAAAGATTTGTTCATTTATTTTCTTTATCCAAGAAAGACTTATTCATATATACATAGCCTAACATTTTTGAAAAGTCTAAAATCTACTGCTTTTATTTAATGCCCCTGCGCAAAACAAACATACTACACGGTTCATTCAAGATACTGTTTGATACAGCGAAATATTAGAGCCTTTTGTTATATTCAATACCATATATTATTATTTGTCTTTCTGTTATTAAACTTAACTGACCATTGCTTAAATATTTATGTGCATATATTGAAAATTCTGCTTTTGATGAAAATTCTGCTTAAAATCAAGAAATGCAACAGTCAAATATAGGCCAGTCAAATATAGGACAGTCAAATACAGGACTGTCAAATATAGGTGAGTGTAGACAACTGCTTTAAAACCAAATCTTCAAAACAACAACGTGGTACCCAGAACAAATCTCTGTTATAAAATTGCATGTTTAGCCTCCTTCGTCAGGCAAGCGATTTTTGTTCGAGGAAAGAATTTGGGCAACGTTTCCCGTTTCATACAAACCACCAGTAATGACACGTTACATAAACATTAGAGTTTGGTTATTCTTAGAATATTGTTTTGATGGACATATGTGTTTCGATTTTGCGCTTCAATTCCCATTTTTTATAACTGGTTATCAAAAACCCTCCACTTAAATAAAACTCGAGAGCCCTTTAGGTATACCTTGAAGCTTATTATGAAATAATACCTCAACGTAATGTCATACATACACACACACATGTATATATATATATATATATATATATATATACACACACACTCAGGAACCAAAACATTATGACCACCCCTACATTTTGAAATGAATTCGCCTGGATGACGTGGAGGGCACGTGATCAGGTGGAAGTGGTATTTAACTGCTGCTGGAGAGTCTGAAGAATCATTCTTTCACTTACTTTTGTGTGTGATGGGAAAGGCTGCGGATCTAAGCGACTTTGATAGAGGGCAGAGGGGGATGGCTCGAAGGCTCGGAACAAGCATTTCCGAAACTGCACGACTCGTGGGTTGTTCGCGACCTACAGTAGTTAGTACTTATGTAAAGTGGATGAATGACGGTGAAACCAGCAGTAGACGACATGGTGTTGGACGTCCACACGCTATCAAAGAAAAAGGTCGTAGGAGACTGTCTCGCATGGTGAAGCAAAACCGGAGCCAGACAGTGGCTCAGCTGACAGCCCAATGCAATGCAGGGCCAAGTAGAATAGTATCGCAGCACACTGTTCAGCGGACACTGTTGGATATGGGGCTACGCAGCAAACGTCCCACACGTGTGCCTTTGCTGACCAAGCGTCATCGCCAACTGCGCCTGCGCTGGGCCCGGGAACATTGCGACTGGTACATGGATCAGTGGGAGTGAGTTGCCTGGTCAGATGAATCACGGTTTGTCATTCATCACGCCGATGGCCGTGTCAGGATACGCCGTCTTCCAGGCGAACTGTTGCTCCCTCAATGTACAGTAGGTCATACACAGGCCGGAGGTGGCGGTATTATGCTTTGGGGGACGTTCTCTTGGGCGTCTCTGGGACCCGTGGTTGTGGTAGAGCAGACCATGAATGCTACAGGGTATCTGAACATCATTGCGGACCAGTTGCACCCTTACATGGCCTCTGTTTTTCCAGATGGAAATGGAATGTTCCAACAGTACAAGGCCAGTGTCACAAGGCTAAAATTGTGTTGGAATGGTTCCAGGAACATGATGCTGAATTCCAGTTAATGTCCTGGCCGCCTAACTCACCGGATCTCAATCCGATAGAACACATTTGGGATGTCATGGGACGGCAGCTCAGAGTTCAAAGACCACCAATTCGCAATATCTCGGATTTGCGTGACCGTTGCTTAAACATCTGGTACAATCTGTCTCCGGCCATCTACCAAGGACTTGTGGCATCCATGGCAAGGCGGGTTGAAGCTGTGTTGCGCGCCAAAGGTGGGCCAACTCGTTATTGACAGGTGGTCATAATGTTTTGGCTCTTGAGTGTATATATAATATATATAATATATATTATATATATATATATATATGTCGGATTTGGTTTTTCTTCACGCCCAACTTAATTACTTGATAATCCGAACGTCTTGAGAATCCTTTTACCTGGCAGTCGGTGGTCCGGTGGCGAGGACATAAAAAAAAATTAAAACTCCATCAAGCCTTTAAGATGTTGACGCAGCATCCATAAAACAGTCCAATTGATTTTACAAACATCTTTTATTAACTTCCAATTAATTACTCAGCTCCAAATCATTATTATTACGCCCCATCCCCTTTTAGAATCCGTGCGCCTAACGGCACACGTCTTTATCGTTTCCTAACCTTCCATGACTCTAAATTAAATCCTTTGTTCCCAAGCTTTTAACTAACGCGCAACGACGCTCATTAATTATTCATGTCGTCATATCGGATGTTCTTTTTGCTGATCTAAACACTTCCTTTCTTAGCGCAAAACTTGAAGGCTATCGTCTACTTAAAATTCTCCCTCGGGTTATTTGAAGATTGAAACAAACCGATCCATTAGTTCTATTTTGACTGCAATGCAATTCGCCGCTTAATTTGAACTCCCAGATTTTAATTGCCAACTCCTATATTTTATAATTAAAATCCCATTTTAAGGTCACGCGATCGTCGCCCCCCCCCCCATATTTTTTAGCCCAACATACACGCACACACACACATATATATATATATATATACACACACACACACACACACACACACACACACACATATATATATATATGTATATATATATATATATATATATATATATATATATATATATATATATATTATTCAGGTAAATTTATTTTTAAGAGTAAAATAATGTTTTTTTTTCAAGGAAAACTGTTACAAAAATTCTGTTAATTCCTTTTCAGTTGTTCATTCTGCATTAACTTCTTTAAGTAATTTTGTATCGAGAGGGGAATATCATTAATCTCTCAACTCAAAATAATTTTACTCAACTCAAACACGTACACCAGCGTTTTGAAAAGATATCAGAATTTTCATAATCTTACAGAGTGGAATGTCAAGGCTGGAACAAGGGAAATATTATTACCTTATTTTTCTTATATATTGCAGGCCACTGATGTTTTTCGTCGTGATACAGCAATATGTTCTGCGTTTTAAATTTCTGGGAAGGAAAAAAATACCTTAATAAGAATCAATTATTGAATCATTAAAAAATTATACAATTTCCATAATTTTCATTTTTCAAGCACACATAAATTGTATTAATTAATCAATTCCAAATATATAAAAGCCAGTATTGTAAGCATCGAGACTTTTTTTATATTTACTGTTCTAAAAAAAGATTCTTACTTTTGGATACTCGATTTCATATTCAAACATTCCATGGGTCGATAAAAAGCAAAACCTGGTGAGGAATACCCAGTTCTGAAATGAAAGTAAACAAAAAAAATTATTCCAGTGAATGTACTGGTAAACTACAAATTGTGTGTTCAAAGCATCTATTACTGTGAAGTGCATGTTATTGCAATTTCAATATTAATACTGTTAGTTTCCTGAAATTTAAAAATGCCACAAAAGTTTAAAAAAAATTAAAATAGCAAGGAAAATACAGTCATGAAAATCTAAAACAGATGTAAACTTAAGCACTTTCAGAAAAACTAAAATAACTATCTTGTCATAGGTACTACTTTTAAGCTCTCTGCATCATTTATATCGATAGTTGTATCGTATAATGAGTTCTTAAAGTAATGAGGTTTAAATTTAACTGATATATCACCAACATTTCTTTTTTTAATTTAACCTGAAGAGAAATTAATAAACAATATCCTCTCCATATTTTCCTTTTGTTGTCTAAATCTTTTTTACTAAGTCTTCTCCAATTCAAGTACAAAAAGTTATACAATAGACTCCGGTGTAACGCAATTTCATACAATGCGTTCAAAAAAGTGCGACGACTTTATTCATATAACGCGATTCCCGTATAACGCGCTATTGAATAAAATTACGAGAATTTACCTTTTAAACATTGTAAATACATTTATTTTTATGCACCCGGGGTTTTTAACGATTTGGGTCGAAGTAGTTAACGTATGCGATGTTAGCTATCGTGGTAAAAACAAAGTTTAAATGGGATAAAGTTAATATTTTTGGAAATGAATCAATCAGTTGTAGATAAATCCAAAGAGAAAACAAACACAATTTTTCATGTCCCGGATAGTGACTAATGGTCGACTTGGCAATAATTAATGTGTTTTAAAGCTTTGTTTAACCCTTTAGCAGGCTCGCCAATTTTTGCAACACCAGCAGGCACGCGTGGCACAAAGTGCAACGTCTCTTTCAACCTTGATTATTTCTTTTGTAATAAACTTGTTTTTATTCAAATTGAAAATGATAGTTCTGCGTTTTATGAAAACGTATAAAATGTTGATAGTATTGAGATATATTTATAATTAAAGGCCAAAGAATACAGATACAATCGCCTTATTTCAAAACTGTCCGGTTTATTGGATCAAAGGACAACTTGCAAATTGATTCCTATTATATTCAAAAACCTAAAGAACAATGAAATTGACCATCTTCGTGATATGTGGGATACCGTGTAATAGCTGCACATTTGATCGACTACATCAACTCCTGCTTTTGTCGTATTGTAATCCAGTATAATCGCTGGTTTACCACGGTTAAATCACGGATAACAATGAATGGAAAGGAGTTACAAGGGACGGATAAGAATGAATGGAAAGGACATACGAGGGTTAGAAAATCAGACCTGCATTAGAAAGGGTGTATCTATGAATAGAAACTTCTTAGAACATTCAAACCTTATATGTAAAAACAAACCAATGAAAATTACGAAAATGTTGCACTTTGTACACGTGCGCGCCCGCTGAAGGGTTAACCAAATACAAAATGCGCAGTAATCTACATGGTAGGAGACAAAAATGAAACTCTCTTATTTCTTTCTAAGGAAATTCTCTTTTTCGTAAATATTAAGGAACAGTTCCAAAAATTCTATTGGGCTACTATGGAACTTTTTCCTTGCAACTGCGGAACAGTTTAAAGGCATTTAAAGTGTCACCTTTTTAAAAATTATTATTATTATTATTATTATCATCATTATTATACCTAATGCAGAAACCTGTAAACAAAGTCAAAAAAATAGGGAAATGGACAAAAGTTCAAAGGAGGACAGAATATAGAAAATATGTAAACAAGAAAAGCACCTAAGATAAAATTCTCATACGCCTCCCAATAACGTCTGTACTGTAGCGTACTGGAAATAGGGTCTAATTTTTTCCCGAGACCCCACAAGCGCTTGGAAAACACAGCTGCGTGTTTTTCAAGGAATGTGTTGTTCGGTTCCACCAGTTCGGAACACGTGGGGGGATTAAAAACCGTTTCCCTTACAGACGCAGCCACTAAAGCTGTCATCTTGGACGTTCTGCAATGTAGTAAAGTTCGGCGTCTAAGAAAAAACCGTCAGCCGATAATCTGCCGGCATCTGCCGCCCCCTCGACCCCTTCTGAAAAATCCAGACATTGGGAAGAGCGGCGTAGAACATCGACCCGAGCGGTTGTGTTTTTGTGAGGCTCCTGTTTTTCTTGGACCGGAATGGGCCCTGGAGCGCGCACTGCAAATCTGCACGTAAATTAAGTGAATATGTCGAAAATGTCTAATGTTTAATTTTTTTGTTAATAAATTGTTGAATTTTTGTTTTAAAAATTTGGCCTTCGTTTGTTAATTAGAACTCTGTCTTTCTTGGTATGGATCAATAGTTGTGAAATTTCTTCAAAATGCCTCAGAGAGTTTTATCAGCCTTACAGTGACACCACAGTACAGTGAATGCCCAGTTAAGACAGAGCAGGACAGGAATGTGCTTCCCGTCCATTTGTTGGAACATTTGCAGTCAGCGTTCTCTGTTCTCGAGGGTTGGTGGTAAATAAATGTCATATGGCAAAAGTGGAAAAACAGTTTTCTCTGGCGTCCAAAAACTTAACTTATAATACTCTGTCAACCATATTTATCTTATAAAAAAAAGGAAACAATATACTGAACTGCAAAAGTATGGTTTATAAATTTAGAAACATGATATAAACATTGTAGGCTTATATATCACTCAAAATGGGAGACAGAAGGGTTCAGTATAATTATAACAGGTGTAGTATGTGATACAATACATTACATCATTCGGACTGTCATAAAATAAATGAAATTTATGAAACACATTTGTGCACAGCACAGCATTGTGTTTTACAAATTTCCGAAATTTTCATGCTATCTAAATTCATGAAATATTCGTTTTACGATTAGCTTACTAACATTTTTGCATTAAAGAATAGAGAGAAATGTGAGATAAATGATATGCAAAAGAGCAAATGTGTAAGTGAGGCTTACTGTAACTACAAAAAACCAAAGGACGTAGCGTCTCCAAATGTAGTGCGTTGTTCACAGTTCCTTTATCGCATATTTTCAAGCTTTCACTACATTTGGTATTCTATGTGCATCGTTTGGGATTTCCATAAAAAACTCCAAAATTAATAATTAAAAAACCCATTTAATTATTGCCTTTTATACGAAAAACTTGCAAATTATTAAATATGTGATAGTTGAGGTTTAACTGTATTTGGCTAAGTGTAACTTCGAATATATGTCATTTCTGAGACTTCCTCGGATTATGCTTATATTGCTAATTAATTCATTCGTTTGAGTTTTAGATTGTTGCTTTCCCCATTATCGCAATTCTACGGTCATAATTTAACAGCCTTTCAACTTGTACATGCATAAAATAATTTAAAGCAATCTGCTAGTTACAAGACATCAGTTTTGCTTCTATCTCTATTTCTTACTTTTTATCTTATCAGATAGCGTTAGAATAATGAATTTTGAACAGGAATTTGAAATAAAAAAGGCTTATCTTTCTTTTATATTTTACTGCTTCGGATTAACTGCATGCTAACCACTTACAGAATTGATGGCGTCTGACAGATGGAACAACAATACATTACATTTGCGAAATGGATCATGTAAGCGTTTGTAGCTATTTCACAAGCATAGACCGAATACACAAATTGTTTCGTACAAGTAAAATCTTGTTCTAGAAAAGGGATTATAGCGGCATTATTAGATTCAACAAGCTAATTTAAAATAATTTTTTACGGGATAAAACTTTTCAACTCCCCTTTTTTCTTCATTTCAGCCATCTATTTCTTAGATGATGTTTATTTATTTACTATCCATAATAGAATTAGTCTCAAGTTTAAAGATTATTTTTTAACCTCCATTTTAATCGTATTTTTGCATCTTCAAATAGACTCATCGAGAAAATCATACAAAGTGCTTAGAGTGTTGACAAACAAACATGAGTAAGTTTTTCAATAATGGTGAACGCATGGGCCTAAAGATATACTTATTCAGAAATCGGAATTTTGCATGAATATCAAAATTCCCCCCCGACACTGCCTTAGTAGAAACTAAAGAAGGAAGAAAAAAAGAAAATCAATACTTTTTTTTCTTCTTTCAGAAATGGCTACCCTAAATATTCATAAATGATCCAACAAATAAAGGTTTGGGACTTAATGCGTGAATGGCTATAAAACAATGCTTTTAAGAAACATAGAGATACATTTTCTTTTTGTACGACAAGTAATTTTTAAATCTCCCATAGTCAGAAATTACTTTTAGAAATACCCGAATAATAAGTTCCATATTCAATAATAACTTTCTGGCAGAGAAAACACGTTTAGTATTAGATTTATCTCGATCAAAAAACCCAAAACTTCCAATTTTTTGGTTATTTTAAATTTAAGGGTCACTTTAAGCCAGTAAACTTTCACAGGTCACGGGTTTAAGACGCAAATAGTGCCGTATGTATATATATATATATATATAGTAGCGTCTTGGGCTTCAGATCGGGGGTGCTCGGTTCGAATCCTGATAGACGCCATTAAATACCTTCGTATCTAGGCCGGATATGAGCACGTAAAATCTGTATACCGGAAAGTCATTCTATGATGTCAGACAGAGTGGGGGGAGGTACGATCCCCCCCCCTCCTGAGGATGCTCGTTCAAAATTGTGGTGGCAACTGGACAAGTCCAACTCCGACCCTTGTGATGCTAGTGCAAACCGGAGCCTCATTCCACTGCGCGCTGCCCTTTAGGGACCCGGTCTGCAGTTTTCCTCGCCAGGGGGCATAATAATAATAATAATAATAATAGATGGTTTTTATTCAGATTTATTGTGGGAAAATTCAGAATGCGAGGTAAAATTGAGTATGGGTGAGAATGGAGGATGGGTGTATAGATGTATTCCTTGGAGTTATCTCGGAGAATGCATAGAATTATGAGGAAAGGACTAATAAAAATAATGACTTATCGCTCATTTTGCCAATCATGTGTATTCGCCTTAACTATATAACTAAAAGTAAATAAGTGAACAAAGCAAGATAATTATTTGCAAGAAGAATGTAGACAAAAAATAAACAGAAATCAAGCACTTAGGGCTCAACGCCATAATGCAAGATTCTGTAGCAGTAAAGGAACTAAACCATATATCGAGGTAACCGGCTGGTCTCGTGATCAGGAGGCCTAACCAAACCAGTTTCCTCAAGGGAGAACTTTCTGAACAGGATGCAGGTCTAACCAAAAGACATCCCACGGCCCTGAGATCCCCATTGAAACAGATAGTTAAATCAAATGAAAATAAACAGACATCATGCACTTAGGGCTAAACGCACCATAAATGCAAGTACACATACAGTCCTAAAAGAACATAAATGAAAAGACAGAAATGCAAAAGGCGCACTGACCCTATTCCAGTGAGTAACGGTTTTATATATAAAGTTAAATTTTTCAAAGCTAGGGTAGGTTTTCTGGATGGATAATTTGTTTGGCAGTCTATGCCCTCTTTATACGTTTTATTTCGTGTTGAATTATTTACATTATTTGTGTAATTCGCCTTAAGTATCTAATTCATTTTTCATGCAATTATTATTTTTTTAACTGAGCATATAAAGGATTTCAAAATAGGAGGGGAGAGCAGACATTTCAGAGTCCCATTAGATTCGAGCACATATGATACCTAGAATCATCCCCTCCATATTTCTGTCATCTACCCTTCCTTTTTCCTAATAATTTACTTTTTATCTAACAATTTAATTATTAATGTCCGGCATGGATGTGAAGTATTCACAGCCTTATTTTATTACTCTGAGTGCCACAAATTACTTCTATTTCTAAGTACTTGCCTCGAGACATCTCGTTGATAAACTAGAATTGTGATAAACTAAAAATGAGGCAACGTGAAGGGAAACTGTGGCTCAACAATTAACATTCTTTAAGGACTAAACTGTCCGGAATCGTCGTCTAAACTGAGGTCTAAAAATATTTTTCGCTCTTCGGGGAAAAAAAGAGCCGAAAAAGAAAATCAAGGTTACCAGCCGCTGGACAAAATATTGCGTTTCATTAAATTAATATAGTCCTGGTTGGCACGAAATCTTGTTATAAATCGTTTCACGTGTCTCCGAATCAGAGCAAGGCTACGTTGATATGGAGATGTCTCTTATTCAGAGCCGCACGCTCTGGGTTTCGTTTTGCGGACAAAAATTCTGAAAATTCACTTCATTACGATGGCCTTTTATATCATTTCCCATACCTATTAAATGTATATTTATATCAATGAACATTCAGAGCGCGGAGGCTATAAAAAGGATTAGCTAGAGGAGGCACATGCACACATAAAAAAAGACACATGTATAAAAAGAGAGTTAACTAATGAAATGAGCATATCTCACGCATATTGACGAGAGAGGTATAAATTGCATCGTCAGTTTAATGATCTCTGGATGGATAAAATATGTTTTTATCCAATTCAATAAGACTAGCAATTGCATGACAGAAGAAGGTATTTGCTTTTTATTCCTTACTTGTTACAGCGAAAGGTTCATTAGGGAAATTTGAGGCATGGGTAATCTATAAATACAAAAGCCGAATACCACTCACTGATTGATCACTGTATCTCTCGCACATTAAGTCTTACGCAGCTGAAATTTTCTATGGTGGTTTCTCCTAATCTCTAAATGCTCATCAAAATAAAAAAAACCCCATCAAATATTAAGGGTATTAAAGGGGGCTTAACCCCCCCATATATATATATATATATATATATATATATATATATATATATATATATATATATATATATACAGTGGAATCTCGATCTATCGTTTTCGAAGGGATCGACTGAACTAAACGATGGATGCGGGAAAACGATAGATGCGGGAACATACAAAACAAGTATTAACATACCTTAAAGTTTGAAATCCCTAAAATATATTTACTCACATACATAAATGCATACATACGCGTAGTGTAACTGAAGATAAAATGACAAAGTTGTACTGAAATCATAGATAATAATAATAATAAAAAAAGAAATACACGTAGATACACAGGAATTTTGATTCAAATAAAAGTACTTAATCGTCGTTTGTTTTTTGCCGGTTTTCACTCCACAAGTAAATAATATTTTTTTGTGTTGCAAATTGCATTCTTTTTGCCATCGGTTATTGTGTGAGAGTATAAAGAAGCGGCAGTCGCGAATCGTTGTAACTAGAACCATTCCATTGCAATGGATGGGGTCCGACATAAGACCACCAGGAAGTTCTGCTTCCGGGTGAAACACTCATCGGCCAGTGCAGAACTGCAGTAATCAGAAACTTCTCACACACTATATACCAAACACCAGGGCGCCTCCACCCTAAAGCCAACAAAAAAGCTGACTGTGAGCCATTGCTGATAAGAACAGAAATGTTGAATAGTCGGTGAATTTGGAATGAGTTGCCGAAAATAGGGTACTCCAGGGGCTAAAGAATTAAGGAACACCAACGACGAACAAATAATGGGAGTGGTACAATAAAGCGAAACCAGGCTAAACAAGAGAGAACAAAAATACTAGATCGTGCATCTCAAATGGTCTGCTCATTGTTTAATTAGAGCGTCATTCTAGCTCAATCCAGACATTTATATTTCAGGTTCAGTTATTATGAAAAAACGATCGATCCAATAAATTAATGTAAAGCTGCAATATTCTGAACGAATATTGCGGGAAAACGATGGATCGAGGAACGATCCATGCGGTCTTTTTTGCTTGTTTTCTATGGATTTTATTCGGGACTGGGTGAAGTAAACGATACATACGGGAAAACGATCGTTCGGAGAACGATCGATCGAGATTCCACTGTATATATATATATATATATATATATATATATATATATATATATATATATAAACCGTATTTAACAAAGGATTTCAGCCGGATTACTATTAAATGAAATCACGGATCAAGAAACATACACGTACCGAATTTCATTAAAATCGGCCCAAAACAGACGGAGCTAAAAATTTTGAACATTCAAGTTTTTTTAAATGTATCCCAATGTATTACGTTTTTACGTTTTAAGTCTATCTACATATATAAAATGCAAATACCACTCACTGACCGATGACTGACCGGAACCACAAGACCTAGGAAGCTAAAGTTTTGAATGGAGGCTTCTCTAGGGCCCTAGGTACTTACTAAAAAGGAGTTTTAAAAAATTAAATTTTTAAAGGGAGTAAAATGGACTGAATCCCCAAAAATGGAAAAAAAAAATCCAAAGGTGGTATTAAATGTTATCGCAGTCGTTAAGTTACTAGGTGAACTCTTTTGAGAAATTTCAACCCTTTACTGCTAATTTAAATTAAATTAACTAAATTACATAATTCATTGTACTAACGTATTCCGCAGTGAATCTCGGGTATTTAGCTAGGTATATTATATATGATCTTCATGCCTATCCGGTAAGCCAGTGTTTCCCAAACTTTTGACATATGTATACCCCTTCTATAATTTTCGTAACGCTGAGTACCCCTCATCAAAAAAAAATGGATGTATTTTAATAACAATCAAAATTTACTTTTTTTCTTTTTGTGACATACACAAAATAATAAGAAAAGAGAAATAAAATTATTCATAATAAAATATAAATAAAAGTTGTATTATAAATTATATAGATAACGTTTATTTGGATCAATGCGAAGGATGAAATTGTTTGTGCTAAGATAACAGATCGTCATAATTTGGTTCCCTGGTTGTTAATTTTAATCTGAGATGTGGTTCCACGTCCAATATTCTGTTCCCTTTTTTCGACTTAATGTCTACAAATGCTGACAAAGCAACTTCACATATATATGTAGTTGGAAAAGGCAAGATGTATTTTAGAACTTTTTCTGTTAAAACCGGATACACAAGTTGCATTTGTAACCAGAATGATGTTAAAGTACTCTCCTTATGTTTATTTTTTAAGAACTATTAACGAAGTAAGTTGTTTCTGTAACGAAGTGTGGTATATTTCCGCCGTGTCACACCGGACCATCTCACTCCTCACAAGACTGTCTTGACTTGACTCATGAGAACGTAGAAATAGGCGCAGCTAAGCAAAGTACAGTGCATATCCCCATGAAACTCCGGTGCAACGCGTACCCCCACCAAACTCTTCCCGTACCCCTGGGGGTACGCGTACCACACTTTGGGAAACACTGCGGTAAGCATTTGTTGAGGCATTTTATTAAAACAAGTTATATTAGAAAGTATCTGTGTGAAAAGCAGTAACCATTACAACGATATTCATTCCAGTAGGGAAAATCAAATTCATGCACGTACGGGGGAAATATATAAAATGCAAATACCACCGGATTTAAGATTAAAAATCTGGATTTCTGTTCGGTTTTTTGATCAGAGCTTATTGCTATCAAGAGGGACTTGCAATATGCGTATCAAGTTGAGGATCAATTTCACGACGTCTGGATTTCAACTGATAGTCGTGCTTCAATTCAGCACCTCTCTAATTGGACTATTATTGGGGACCAGACTAGCCTGCACATCTTGACCGGCTTTCTTCTGGACACACTATCCATTTTCAGTGGATCCCTTCCCATGTTGGGATTGACGGTAATGAAAGGGTCGATTTTTTAGCCAGGAAAGCTGCTGAGGAGTGCGCGAGCCCTTGTGGGGCTCTTACTTTTAGCGAGATTTACTCCCTTAAGAAGACAGAACTAAACCATCTTGGGAGAACTCCTCCCTACCACTAGGGTTTCCAACTTTTCCTGTGACCATTCCAGGACAAATAGCTCAAAACTGAACATCATCATTATCAATCAGCCATTACCTAGTTTTAAGAGGAAACTTTTCATGTATGAAAAAATTAAATTTATTTTTTATATTTTTAATTTTAACTATTATAGAAACTTAATTATTTATATATATATATATATATATATATATATATATATATATATATATATATATATAGTAATAATAATAAAAATTTTAAATCTTAAAATAACAAATTTAACGTTATATTTTTATGAGTTTTTCCAATAATATTTTCTTTCACTTTTTGTTGCAATCACCAATTCTTTCGCAAGTGAGTCCGTATTTAAAAAGTTCGCAAGTTCTGCACACGATTCACTATTAAGTCGTATTTGCAATTCCGCCTTCGCTAAGCTGATATTAATGTTATTCCTGGCCTTCGTCCACAAACTGTTCATGTGGCTAAATACTCTCTCTGGGTAAGCATTACTCGCAGGGATGGACAAAATGAAAGACACAATTTTCATCAGCTCGACCGATTTTTCATGCTTTTTGAAATACTCTGCCCATAGTGTGTCATCGTTTTCCTCTTTGTTCAGAGCAGGAAAAAACAATCCAAGTTCTGTATATTCATTATATAACGCATCGATGTCTATTTTGATTTGTAATATATTTGGGATAACGGATAAATGCTCCCTTGTCAATTCAAAACATTCTTTGTTTTTCTTTAAAGAAAGACATTTTATTTTGTCAATTTCAATTTTTAAAAAAATTGGAATAGTTTCCGCTAAATTCTGGGACAATTTAGCATTCATCCGGGATCAGAGACAGCGATTCTGATTCCGGGACAATCCCGACCAATCCGGGACAGTTGGCAACCCTACCTACCACCCATGGTACTTTGGAAGAAGTCCGGGTGGGTCTTTATAACCGGGTGGGTTTCAAACCTAGAAAATATCAAACAGCCTTCTCGCGCTCCAAGAGTGGCCATATCAGAGCACTCACTTCTCGGCAGGGTCAGAAGATCTTCCCGGAGTGTCACTGGTGCTCTGCCGACATGGCCTCCGCTGCCCATCTTTTGGCTAGATTGGGTTTTACAAAGGACGAGGTCCTTCGGGACCCTCTACTGTTTTTAGACTTTTTAGAAATTTTTGGTTTCATGGAGATTGTCTAGCCTTGCTAGGCAATTTGGGATCAGTAACAACAACAACAACAACAACAACGGGGAAAATTCATTTTCTTTTCAGTTGGGGCAGGAATATTACAGAAATAAACTTCAAGAAAGCTAAAGATCTTAAGCAGTAGCACCTCTCTGATTTTTCTCATTCTCTTAACATTTTAAGAAGTAATGTTGTGTTAATGATTCGATAATGAGAGGTCACGCAAATTTCACAAAAGGAAAAAAAAATCTAGTCAGTAATCCATATTCGTTTTTCAACAGCTGCTACAGACTCAAACTGCATTTTGATCTTATGTATGTTAATTAATCATTTCAACTTGGGAACTCCAACCCCTGAACTACAATTACTGCATAATAGATTCCTTTCCTCTCTAAAAAAATAGGGAAATAGATGTCAATGGGCTTTTTTTCTTAAAACTGGTGGCATTTTAAAGAATCATATCTATTTCAGTCCATTTCATTTAAATGATTTAAATCTCCCGACTCAAGAGGCTAATCTACGATCTGCTTTTTCTTGCCTTTCAATAAAATATTTTATTTATTGAAGCATTCGATATCGTTTCTTTAAAAGAAAAAATAAACTTCTTATCATCTTTACTTCTTCGACATTTATCCCACGGAGTGGCAAATTTTTACATGTCTTTAATGTTAAAATGCCCCAAATATAAGGAAAATTTTTCTCTGAATGTTTTACCTGAAATTGCTTAAAAATTATAAGCAACACTAACTATTAACTATTATGTTTACATCCTTTATAAAATAGTCAACCCTTGTGCTGCTTTAGTTGATTTTTTCAATTAGTTTCAAACGCATTATACAGAGGCTGCTCGCACATTTTTTAGACGATTTTGGTAAGCAGTAATAAAAAATCGTTTGCTGCAAAAGAAATAATTGCAATTATACTATTTTTTTAAAAGTCAAAATTATCGTCTGCGGCTTGAAAGTTT
>OU015496.1:96228117-96370617 GCA_907164885.2 Dolomedes plantarius
ATACTATAAATATATATAAATATATATAAATATATATATATATATATATATATATATATATATATATATATATATATATATATATATATATATATATATATATATATATGAAATGTCCGGAATGGACATCTCGTGAAAATACTGCAATCGAGGCCGTAACAAAGATTCCAAATCATAATTAATGAATAAAGTTTATTCGACGTAAAGATTAACACATCTTTATCAGTTCGGAGCCAGCTCGCGTCTCTCAAAAAAAGCGCCAAAATAGAATTATGTGAAAGAGGTTGCCAGAATTGGCGGAGGAAGTTAGTATGTGGAAGGCGAAGCGTTTACATCAAGACAAGAAGGACGGGTTACCATGGCAGAGATGAAGTACAGAATGGGCGATTATAGGTAGTTATTAATATTATCACACACACACACACATATATATATATATATATATATATATGTGTGTGTGTGTGTGTGTGTGTGTGTGTGTGTGTGGCTTGGTTGTAAAAGAGCCAATGTCAAAATTGTTAGTTTCGAGAAAAAGGCATTCAAAGATATTGAACATTTTATTGAACATTTTTTCATCTGTTACTATTTTTTATAAAACATATGCCTTTGGCCCTTTTTGGATCTAAAGTTACTGCATCTTAAATGACATTGGCTGATATTGTTATTTGACGTTGGCCTTTCTAGGATTAAAGATTTGCTAAAATGGAATTCTTTTTGGTATAAATAACTCAAAATCTGAAAAAACTGACACTGGCTCTTTTAGAACCAAGACACATATATTATATATATATATATATATGTGTGTGTGTGTGTGTGTGTGTGTGTGTGTGTGTGTGTGGCTTGGTTGTAAAAGAGCCAATGTCAAAATTGTTAGTTTCGAGAAAAAGGCATTCAAAGATATTGAACATTTTATTGAACATTTTTTCATCTGTTACTATTTTTTATAAAACATATGCCTTTGGCCCTTTTTGGATCTAAAGTTACTGCATCTTAAATGACATTGGCTGATATTGTTATTTGACGTTGGCCTTTCTAGGATTAAAGATTTGCTAAAATGGAATTCTTTTTGGTATAAATAACTCAAAATCTGAAAAAACTGACACTGGCTCTTTTAGAACCAAGACACATATATTATATATATATATATATATATATATATATATATATATATATATATATATATATATATATACAGTAACCACCGCTTATAGTGATCAGTGGTTATAAGAATGAACCGTTTATAAGAATCAATATCGCGAAAGCAAAAACAAACGTATTATTTCCATGTTAAAATTTTCGCTTTAAAGAATCAATCCATCGGTTTAAGAATCAGTTTACATTCTTCTTTTTCCTTTCATTTTTCCAAAAAAGCCACTTAAACTCTCAAAAGGCACAAAGTTCTTTCTTTCTTTTTTTTTTAAAGACCGATTGATAAGATGGGATGGAATATAGTCATAAAATTTACCATTTGAATTTGTTAGACATAATATAATAGTTTCCCCTTAAACGGTCTAGCACAACACTGTCCCATTTGCTTGACCCGGGGGCATCTTTACCTGTCTGTGTTCAATTTCACTTTTCTCCACTGACAAACAAAAATAGGGACTCTTTTTTCCCACCTCTCACATCCCGGTTGCAGCTTCCTGGACCCTGAAACACATAAATCTTCGGCGAAGTGTCCACTATCACTTAGGCAAACGCGACATTAGTAGATTCAGCACGTTATCAAACCGTGAAACGTAAGCTAGCAGGTGAATCTTCGTCTGAGAGTATTAGTATTGAAAGAGGTATAAACAGCCTCCTGAAAACTTCATTACGTGAAACTACCATAGAAAACTTTTTCTTGCTTCCTTCCTGTAGTTGAAATGTTAAAACAGTTAAGCAGGTATGTTGTAACAAATATTGGATTTTTTCTTCTCTTACTATATTTATGTGTATTTACTTATAGGTATAAAAATTAAGTTGTATTTTTAAAATTATAAAAAATTATTTTAATAACAGATAATTAACGTAAATTTAAGAGTATTTTATGGTAAATTATCTAATATATGTATATATAGATGTGTGTGTGCTTGTCCAAAAACCTAAATTTCGGCTACAAGAATCAACCGCTTATAAGAATCAAAAACAGTAATAACAAACGTGATTCTTATAAGCGGAAATCACTGTATATATATATATATATATATATATATATTATATCCCTATAGAACTATTTTTAGTGGCGACTTTGGCAAATTGAGAGCATTTACTTATTTTTTCAAAATGCTTTTTTACAAATGCAAATGTGACTATTCTTGCTTTTTATACAAACGGCAACTTGACTTGGCCTACATTTTCTATCGAATTTCGGAAGGTTTCACCACGCCCTTCCTTTCTACCAGTAAATGAAATGTTAGTGTTGCTGCTCTGGGTTGTGGTTGGAGCAGTAACCAAAGCACTCTATACCAGTGGTTCCAATGGTTTACAGTGGTCTTTAACGCTCAGGCAAAATAATTTGCTCTTTCAACACGATAAAGCTCCAACTCATACAAGCACATAGTGTTCAGGAAAGTTTATTTGAGAATAAAGTTGTATTGTTAAACTCATCTTCTAAAATTCAAATTTTGGATCTCATTGTAAACCACTGATATAAAGTGTTAAGCGTAGGCTAAGACAAGTTGTCTTTTGTATAAAAAGCAAGAATAGCCACGTTTGTGTTTAATATTGACAAAATAACTAACAAAACTTAATCTACAAAAATCGTCACTAGAAATTGCTCTCTAAGAATCTATGATATATATATATTCCTGGCTCTTGTGGTTCTGAGCATATACTGGTTTTTCACTTTCAACTGTGTCTTATTTATCTATCTATCTATCTATCTATCTATCTATCTATATATATATATATATATATATATATATATATATATATATATATATATATATATATACAGGGTGGTCATGAAAAAACGTTGCCGATATATGGACGTCTAGCGGCTGTTCCATTCAACTGATCAAGATAAGATTTCAGATATAGTTATTCAGAGGTATGAGCTCGGGACTCTGTGAATGGCAACCAAGTGGCGCTCACGGTTACAGTTATAGGTACAGAAACTCGAAATTTTCGAATGACGACACCCACTTTTTCCAATCGCAAAATGCTCAGCGCATACGAAAACCTTAATGAGCGTTGGAAAGGTGCGTGTATCACAAAAAAAATCGGACGCCTTATGCACACACAAAAAACAGCTCTGCGAACGGTCTGTGATGGCACGCATAAGGAAAATGTGTAATCCAAATAAAAGTTTTCTTTTGTCCGATCTGTGTTGTCATCATTGATTGGTGTCTTGCCTCTGTCATATGCAAATTTCCTCCGTGAGACCCGATCGTGTTTTTGTTGGCCGTTCGCAGAGCTGTTTTTTGTGCGTGCATAGCGTGTCCATTTTTTGTGATACAGGTACCGTTCCAACGCTATTTAGGGTTTTCGCATGCGCTGAGCATTTTGCGACGGGAAAACGTGGGCGTTGCTATTCGAAAATTTCTAGTTTCTGTACCTATAACCGTAACCCTGAGCGCCACTTGGTTACCGTTCACAGAATCCTGATCTCATACCTCTGAATAACTATATCTGAAATCTCATCTCAATCGGTTGAACGGTACAGCCGCTAGAGGTCCATTTATCGGCAAAGTTTTTTATGACCACCCTGTATATGTACACACACACACACACACACACACATGCATATATATATATATATATATATATATATAAATTACTAAATTGCATGAATTCACTTTAATAACAAAAAAAGACATATATTTAATTTAAACTCTAAATATCAAGTGATTATACGTTTATATTGCAACAATTAAATATGCCTCTCCCAATGCTGACAACAATAGGCAGAAATTAAATTTGAAATAAACCCATCCACGGCACTTTAACTTAACAATATAATTTTCAAGTCCCTACGTAGAAAAAAAATTCAAAATACCTACCAAAATACATAAGGTAGGTGTCCCAAATGTCGCCTACTCTAACTTTTTTTCGACATTTCATCCACTTTTTAGTTTCTGATTACGCTGGAAACTCAAAGAACATCCCTAAGAACTATTTCCTTTGGTATCCTGAGATCAACCAGCTCCAAAACCATTGCCAGTTTAAGTTATGTAGCTAAATTGGAAAAATTGAAATTTCCAGTGAACTCCAGAGCGGTTCCTAATATCGCCTACCTCTGTTCCTCTTACTTCCTACCAGGCGAAATCAAGAGCACCTGTTAAAAGTCGTTGCTAGCAAAGTCTCTGTTTAATGCACTTTCAAATGGTATGCCTCGATACTAAGTTGCGATAACACACTTAATAGTCACACATACTTTTTAGAAAAAGTGTTAGGAAATTTCTGATTACTAACGAGGGAGCTAGAGTGAGCTGCTAATGCACTGAATGCAATGAGCTATAGGCCTGCTTGCGGTTTTACGATGTTATGGAACGTGTTCAACATAGTCATGTAAACATTATGTACTTTCCTTTAGAAGATCGTTCATGGTAGGTACATTTCTTTGAAAAATGTTAGCACAATAAATGATTATACCAGAGGCAGGTTTTATATGAAAATTTAATTCGATAAAATGGAAAAAAAAACTGTTGAGGTTCTACGTCCGTCTACTAGTTTAACAGAAAAAGTGTTCTTGTGAGAAATTAGTGATTAATTAACATGTTTATTAAACCATTAATTCAGGCCAATAAATTACATATCTTATTTATCAAAAGATGGCCTTCATACTGAGTAATTCCTCTAAAGACAAACAAGGACGATAAAATCGACAAACAGGGTTATAATTTCCAAAATAAGGAATATGTAATAAATGATAGCCTTAGTTCTATAAATTTTTTGGTATACTGAAACGTGTAGATTGATGAAAGGGTTCGTGTTAGAGAAATCGTTTACTCGGTGAAAAAAATACATAATGGGAAAGCACAGTCTTTTCTAAATTTTTAATACATTAATGTTTAAAACTTGTCATGCTCGTATATCCCAGGCCTCAGTATAAAAAAAACTAAATACTATTAATTTACAAAAGTCGTCACTAAAAAGAGTCTACATATATATATATATATATATATATATATATATATATATATAATTTCTAATGGCAAGTTTAAAGAAAACTGAGCCGAAAAATCTAGAAAAAAAAGAACAAAAACATGACACAACAACAAAAGGCGGCTACAGTAATAGTCTATAAACACACACACACACACACACACACACACACATATATATATATATATATATATATATATATATATATATATATATATATATATATATATATATATATCAATAAAAAACATATTTTTAAAGTAATTTTAATGTATTTTGAAAAAGAGAGTTTAAGTCTGTAAGAAGGTAGAAGAGCCAAAATCTTATTTCAAATTGAAAAATTTCCCTCATGCGTATGGATACAAAAAGATTATAGGTTATTTTTAATAGATTTCATTAAAACTCCTTAAATTAAATGTTGTAAAATTGCTTGAAACTGCAAATATTTCTGCCATGAGCGAAATCACTCTGCATTGCAAACGTGTATTCCATGAGACTAACGCAAAACGTTATTTTATCAAATATTAAAAATAATTGGATAGATCAGTAGCTATTAATTACAGTTACATGTTTTTCTTAGTGAAAAAAAATACTCTTCAAATTTTGATTATAAAATTTAAACATATAGATATTGTAGTCAGAAAGGAATGTAAATAAATGTAGTAAATATCTACATGCCTGTGTTCTGCAGAAATATGCATAGCTCCCAAGTATGTTTATTATCACTCACGTTCACGTAATTATTTATCACTCACGTTCTATTTCGATATAAAAAGATGAAAAACAAGTATTAAACATGTTTATTTACCACTTATGAAACATTTGAATCTCTTAATTGATAGATAATTATTTTTGTTTCGAAAATTTTTTCCAAATGCAAGTAAAAGCTGATAAAGTTTTTCTCATCTCTATCATAACACATGTAACGAAGTAACAACATCATAGATCTTTAAATGAAACTTTCTTTCAGACTTGATATAAATATTTCAAACAGACTTATCGACTAACGAAATGCTCTATTTTACTGGCATTAGTTTGCCCTCATACGTTTAACTCTTATGCAGTTGCACTGGTAACAACAGTTGCTTTACATGTGAATTATGAAATACTTTTAAAAAGTTATGAATGAGTGAGCAATAATCAAAAACTAACAAAGCCAGGAGAAACTCACTTGTCTGGATCTTAAAGTTCCTTGAATTATCTTGCTTTCCGACACTCCCAAGCAGATAAATATCAGCAAAGGAATTAGTTTTCCATAAGCCATTTGAAGCGAGACCGCCACCATAGCGGAACTTGCATGTTTCTGACTTATTGGTTTGTTTGTGTAACCATAGAAACACGAACAGTCGTTCGCGACGTAGAGGTCATTGTTAGTCAGACCACTTCATATTCTCCCACAGTAGCTGGGTAGCGCAGGTATAAGTGGAAAAAGTGCAAAAAAGCCAATGGTATAACTAATGGTTATGAAATCACACTTTTTGGGCTTTATTTTTAGGCAGGAGCTAAAATCGTGACTTGATATTTTTACATCAGTCGCAAATTGCTTGAGATTACAGATGAAATGATTTTAAGGATTATTAGTAGCATTGTAAACAATTAGTTGTATTTGTATAGTCTAAATGCATTTTTTTTTCAGACGTATGTTAATATGTTTAGGTAAATGGTTCTCTAAGAGTGCTGAAATATAAGAAATTCCCCATTATCGTCTCGGTTCCAAATATTGCATAGAAAAAATTTTTTTTTTTTTTTTTTTTTTTTTTTTTTTTTTTAAAGTGGAGGCACTTGTCATCAAACATTCGCCCATACTACACCGCAGTTTACCATCCATTTTATTATGGGGACACCATATAGGCGGACAGCATTACCCCCTATGAAAGGACGACACAAACGGAAGCATATTTCGTGGCGCGACGCCGGGATTCGATCCGAGCACCCTCAGCACTGAAAACCAGCGCGCTGTACGACAGGGACCACAGGTTCCGCATAGAAAAACTAGATGGGTTCAGAAATTTTTAAGAAAAGTTTTAAATAATTCTAAACTTGAATTTTACGTGCTTAAATAAAAAAGAAAAAAAAAAGAAAAAACTTGAGCAAAAATTTATGAAGGCTAAGCACGAGGAATCCAGAGCCATCCAGAATCAGCGTTTCTGGATTTGATTTTCGTGACTCAAAATGATTACGAGCACTTACTAGACCAGGATTCGAACCCAGGTTTCCAATTTTAAAGACAGTTTCCAATCCTCTGAACTAAGAGGATTATGCAAGGAAAAGTCATTTCTCAATGACTTCCTTCACATATTCTATCCTTTATTTTTGATTCTAACGGCACAAAATGTTGGCCCCCTACGTATTTCTCAATTTTCAGCTAATTATTCGGTAAAACTAAATTTATTCCAGAACGAATAATCCATGTATGCTTCCCAAAGTCCATGATAGTTCTCTCCATCAATGTGCAGACCTCTTGCCAAGACCGACGTTCGAACCCTAATCTCTAAACTTCATGACCTCTACCAAATGAACTACATCATATAAACTAAGGAAGTCTTGTTTTTCAATGATTGCCCTTATAAAGTTAAATTAATCTACATTTCAGTACAATTTAAGCATATTCAGTCTGAAATATTTAAACATAAGGGATTGCATTATAAATTGTTAATATTTATGGTATGCTCATGTTGCATTATTATTTTTTTTTTAATTTAGGCATGTTTCGGGGAAAACTTTTACAAAGAATTTAAATGGATATTTAATTTTTCCACCCTGAATCTGAATATTATAGAAGTAATTTGCAGAGTTAAAAAAATAAGATAGGGCAAGGGTGATTAATTCTAGACTGGAGTTTTATAATTTCTCCCAATGCTTAATAAGCACATTGGGCTGCAGATTCATGTTTGATGTGAATACTAAGCTCATTAAACTCTTATGATCAGAATGCCTTTTTTTAACATTAAACAAGCACATTTCAGAGATTCGATTCCATGTGTGCAAGGACACCGTGATCGATCTTTGTATTAATATAGATGATCTGCTTTGTTTCGACAGAATGATTTTCACTCAGTTTTTCGCTATTCTGATGTGAGATTAACATACGTACATCATCTGACCTCGAGACCTTTCAACTTCCTCACTACAAGAAAATATTTTAACTCATTGTGAGAAATATGCATAAATTTTCTTTACCCGCGAATGAAAACACATGCAGCCTGTGTAATGATTAAAGTCGACTTCAGCCTTTTCCAAAGTCTAGCCCAGGGTTTCCAAAAGTGGGCGATACCACCCTCGAAGGGGGAGGGGGGGCGCTGGAATGATCCAGTCGGGCGGCAGTAGCCTGAGATCGAAATTGGAGGTAGTGAATGAAAATATGTGGGGGGTGGAAGCATAAAGAAAGATGAGAAAATCCTGAAACATCCCGATGACACAGGACACAAGGGGTACGGGGATAAATTTTTAATGTTAATCGTCCTTTTTACTTTAATATTATGCTTCGTTATCTAAATTTTTTGTGCAATGTGAACGCTTGTATGGTTGATTTTAATACATAATTGTATAATTTCATGCTTCAAGGAGTGTTATTTACAACATCTTTCTTTTCTGTCCTGTAGGACATGGGTAGAAATATAGACATATAAAAGGACTCAAATTTGTCACTTCATCTCTGTTAGCTTAGGAAAGTAAATTTCCAGAGGGACTCTGGGTTTTTTTTTTCCTGAAGGGGGGGGGGGGGGGTGGCCAAATAAGTTTAGGAAACCCCGATCTAGAATTGGCTCTTCTTTACTCTTGTCTAAAATCCACTAACCGCTGGTGGCATGCAACTCACCTGCTTCATTCTGACTGGCACCTGCTTGTTGCCCTGCAGGTTATCCGTAACTTTGTATGTAACCACTTGACCTGTGATTTATTTGCTTGATTCATGTGCTGTAGTACAGTAAAACCGAGTTAAGCGAACTCGGAGTTTCGCGGTTTTTGATTTTACCTTTTTTCACCTTTTTAAATCTTGGAATGAAATTTCTCAAAAAACTTTGAATGGTATCTGGAAGAAACTTTGTCCATTAAAAAAAAAGAGAGAACGACGCCTGAAACTGATCATATTGCTCGTGTGATAAAAGAAGTTGTCGATCTTGCCAAACAATTAGATATAGAAGTCGATGGAAAGGATGTCAACGAGCTGTTGGATTCTCATCTTCAGGATCTGACAGTAGATGATCTCAGATGCGCGCCTAAAGCATTTCTGAAGAATCCGACACTTCAGACCCAATTTTACGAGAAAACCTAATGACAATTATAAACTTGACAGAAGATCTCAGATCAATTGAGAAAGGGTTATTGATTTTAGAGAATATAAACTTGAATAAAAATCGCATGATCACGACAAAGCAGGAAATTAAAAAAATCTTAGTCTGCTATGAAAAAGAAAGGCGTAATACGGCAGACTACTTTATTAGATTTTTTAAAACCATCAACATAAATTTTTCTCTAATATCTTGTACATATCTATAATTTTACTATGTAATACAATATTTTTTATTTTAATACAATGTTTTTCCTGCAAACTGGTGCTTTTGGAATTTCTTGGTTCCAATAAGATAAAATTTATATGAATTTACATCCAAAGTTTACCCCGATTTACGTGAATTCGACTTACGCGATCTTTCGTCGGTCCCAGCTATCGCGTAACTTTGGGTATTACTGTATGTGTTATTTTATTTCTAATAGCCGGGCTTCGCCTAGCTACGCTCAAGCCATCCGTGTAACATATTTATGTACTTCGGGCCCCACAAAAGAAAAAAAAAGCCTACAAATGTATTAAATTCAAGTGAATAAATTCCTTTCAATTTCCATTCCCGTCGCTGCCGACAGATGGCAGCACCACTTCACCAGATGATTTGGTTTCTCAGCAGTGAGTGATTTTAGAATGAAAATATCTCTAAAACTATTGAATTAACAGAATAAGTGTACGCAGAAAAAATTATCAGTTTTCGAAGATCTTTCCAAATATGTAACATTTATGTACTTTCATGAGAAAAAAAATTACACCGTTTCCTGTATATTTGTCGGCCATTTTTTTTTCAAGGATCGGTGCCCGCCCGGATGAGTTACGGTCACGTGATCTCTCGACTTCCACTTGTCTCTTTATTAGTATAGATTCCTTATCAGAACAGAGCATTGGCTGAAAGCGGCTAAATTGAAACTGTGTGAATCTCCGAACTGGCCAGGAGTTACCATGTACGTTAATTTTTATTTTCACAAATGTTTGATATTTCCAAATTAAGTGAATAGATTTAAACATAGAATCATGCGGTATGCCATTACAGTTGGAGAAAAAAAAAAGTTGTCAGATGTTAAATCTTCAGTTAAATACGCAGTACATAGCCCTAATATTTTAAATGAGATTTCACAATAATACCCAAATACCTAAGGGAGTTTGAATATCTTTTCAAAGAAAACATACACTAAAATGCTCTAAACGTATATGAAATAGTTCATGTCTCTTGATATCGATATTCAAACAGATTTCTGTGATGTTAATGTTCTTCTTCTTCTTCTTCTTTTTTTTTTAACAATGCGAAAAATTTCTATAGAGGGATTTCTTAACTGACCTCATTTTGAATAATCATCAATTTTGCACAAGACAACATCTCAATCTGCATTCTCTAAATGAACATTTTTATGTGCATATTTCCTGTTAAGCGTGAAATCTAATTTGCAGTTTTTACAGTAAAAAAGTCACTGTGGAAAACAACATATAGGCGTTTAAAAATGTAAAATATTCATTGGTTTATAATATAATAGATAAATTGCGCTATCATGTCATAAATATTATACAAAGTTTTGTGTACATACAATACAAAAAAATTATGATACTCTGTAGAAATTATATTTAGTCAAAAACAAAAATATTACTCAGTAAAAGTTGAGATATTTCATAAATAATATTAAATATTATATTAGCCACTGATAAATTTCTTTGGGACAAAAATCCATCGTTACTCGAAGGTCCTTCGCCTCTTAAATATTTTACGTTCATTCTACTTTCAAGAAGTGAGGTAATTCAGTTGCGTGTAAGGTTCCATTACATGACTGCATCCGTCAGATATTTCACTCTGACAATCAAGACTCGCAGTTCCAATTCCGGGTCGGTACGGCACAAAAATAACCGAAATCGTTTTCTCCGAATAGTGCCCTACATTAATATCATAGATATTGGTTATACTGTAAATTTGTTAATCATTACCATGAATGAATCAAATTACGACTTCTAGTTCATTCATCGCAAGCAAGGGCATGAAAAGAAAAATTTTCATTAAATATTATACAGTGAAAATAAAATACTTACACATTTCTCACTGATAAGTAAAGGCAGTAGATCTGTTGACATCGCAGATCTTTACTTCTCGTGTTAAGCTATGGGGGAATTTTCGTAAATGCGTATTTTTTAATTCTGTTTTTCTCTGCAATAGGTTATACGGATTTTTAAACTGAATACGCGTGTTTTTCAAAATTCTTTTTATTTTAAATTTGTAGTGATGGATACCTGTGATTAATTAATGCATTATAAAAGTTAATTACTGAAAAATTCAAACATTTAAAAACTACGTAAGCTTAATTTTGCAAGGATAACATTTGTTTTACAACTCTGCTTGTGTGCGAAAAAAAATCTAACATGGAGTCTGTTGCGCATTTTTATTAACTTGGATGAGCTATTCGTGAAATTTATCACTTGCCTTATAAAATGCCTGCTGTTTTACTAGTATCTTTTGCATCCAGGGACGGATTTCCCATAAGGCCAACCTAGGCCATGGCCTAGGGCGCAGCCGTTAAGAGGGCGTAAATTTCGAAGAAGTGACAACCAAATTATAAAATTTTTATCGATATAAAATGAGAAAGTTCAAATTTTTTTTTCTTTCTCATTTTTATTTATATATTCTTAGTATCGCTAAAAATGTTATTTGCAATATACGCATTTTGAAATAACTTTTTCGTCAACTGACTAATTATTTTTTCCTTCTTTTTCTTTCATTCTTTTCCCAAACATCCATTATGAGTTAACGAGAAGCAGGTTAAGAATTCTTGCAATTTGAAGGGATAATGATTGTGCAGAAAGCAGTCGGACTTGAACCTCACAAAAGAATACGTATCTCAATATGGTCTTAATCAGAATAAAAATGTAGATTTTTCAAAGTCGAAGAGGCAATACGGCGAAAGAAGCTGGTCATTTAATGGTAGTTACTTTAGCCGCAAACTAGTAAACGGTGATACGCAAGACTGAGGTTGGTTAGTATATTCAGAAAGTAAAGGAATTGTCTTCTGCGGACCTTGTCTTTTCTTCCATTGTGGTACAAAGAATGAATCATCTTTTGTAAGAAATGGATTTAATGACTGTAAAAACCTATCATCTAGGCCAGGGGTCCCCAGAGTGGTTGATATCGACCCCCAGGGGTCGATATGAGTTCTCTAGGGGTCGATGAATACACGAGGGTCCAAAGGGGGTCGATTAATACCAAAGAGGATCTAAACTGTCTAGGAAAAAAAATAGAATATTCCAATAAAAATTCGAAATACGTATATGATCAACTACTGACTACCCTAGTTATAGCTTGAGTTTTACCTTAGCCTACGCTGCTTACAGCATGTGTTACTCAGTTTTCACGCATCTGGCAACGGTACTAGTATTGCACGTTTCGAAGACTTGGAGAACAGGCATGTTCCCGAATGGTTTGCTACACCATTGATGTAAAATTAGATAATGAAGGTAGTGAACCTGGCATAAAAGATGAACTGATTAAAATATGTGTAGATCTCGAAGCTAAAGCGTTGTTTAAAAATTAAAACCTCAGTGAATTTTGGAGCAATAACAATATTGCCACTAAATATCCCAAGCTCAGAGCAGAAGCCGAACCTTTCTTACTTGCATTCCCAACTTCATACATGGTTGAAGCTGGTTTTAGCTACGTTAAAGCAATTTTAACAAAACAGAGAAACAGATTGAACTTGGGATTTCGTGGTGATTTGCGACTAAAACTTACCAATTTTCAACCGAATATCAATAAACTTGCTGCTTCTCTTCAGACACATATCCATCCCACTAATATCAACTATTTTAATAAAAAGGTATGTTAACATATTTTTAAGGTATTCAGTAGTAGTCGCAAAATGACAGCAAGAGGTGTTTTTCATCCAATATAATTTATGTTATGTTTTCAACGATAATTGTGTATTTTACGTAATATGACACGCACGGTTTAAGAACTACATGCAAATGTCCATTTATCCACAATTTTGTAATTATTTTTCAAGATTATAATAACAGTGGAGAATATCTCCTTTTTCTGTTAATGTTATTGGGTGGATTTTATAAGATATGGGAACTAAAAATTCTTTCGTTGGGTTGTTACAGTCTCCTTATTGCTTAACATCAGAAATGCAAAAAATTATTTAATGTTTTTGTTAAATACTTAATCTGGGGGTCGATAAGAAGGCAAATATTCTATGAAGGGGTCGACGAGATAAAAAGTTTGGGGACCTTTGATCTAGACCAGAGGTGCCCAACCTTTTGGGGAAGAGTGCCACTATCTGAAAAAAAAATATTATGCGTGCCACTTTCAACTTTTCCAACATACAAAAAATATAAAAAGGTGCGCTGTTATAGGGTAGCTGTTATAGGCTAAAAGGTGCATATATTCCTGCGCTGTTAATTTCAGTAGCGTATGAGTAGGGTTTTTACAGGTTTTGACAAATTATTATTTTTTCAAATTTCTTAATTTTTCAATAAGTTTCCGCGTGCCACTGTTGAAACGCCGCCGTGCCACACTGTGGCACGCGTGCCGCGGGTTGGCCACCCCTGATATAGACTGAAGGAATACGAAAATTCGGTTTGTCACAGAAATAACATCCTAATTTTAAAACATAGAGGAGCTAAACTTGGAAGAATCGATATGCAACTAACTAAAATGGTTGATCAAGAAATTGAATACTGGAGAAATGTGTTACACAGAGTGGTTGTAGTAATTAAAGCTCTTGCTTCGCGTGGCTTGCCATTTAGAGGTCGAAATGAAATGTTTGGTTCTAATAATAATGGCAACTACATGCTGATGTTGGAGACAATTTCTGTGTTTGATCCATTTTTGGCAGTTTCACATCAGGAAATTCGGGAATCCAGGTAGTGGACAGACATCCTACCTCTCATCTACTATTTGCGATGAGTTCATCGAGCTCCTAGCTAAAAAAGTACTAACGCATATTGCTAATGACGCTAAAACATCAAAGTACTATTCCCTTGTAGATTCAACTCCTGATATCTCGCATGTGGATCAGCTGTCGTTTGTTTTGAGATATGTGAAAGCAAATGGGAAACCTGTTGAAAGATTTATAAAATTTTTACCTAACGTTGACCACAAAGCCCATGAAAACTTTGAAGCTGTTATTAAGACTGTCACTGATCTCCACCTTGATATCTTGAAATGTCGTGGTCAATCATATGACAATGCAGCTAATATGGCTGGTGTTTACTCAGGTCTTCAGGCTAGGATACTTGAAGTTTCTCCTCTTGCATCCTTCATACCTTTTGCAGAACACTCTTTAAATTTAGTGGACACACATGCTGTAGATTGCTGCATTGAAGCCACATCGTTTTTTAATTTGCTTCAAGAACTTTATAATTTTTTCTCGTCGTCTACAGCGAGGTGGGAAGCATTGAAGAAAAATAGCACCCTTACTGCAAAAAACTTCTCCACGACACGATGGTCGGCAAGGTATGATGCTTGTAGAGCATTAAAAGAAGATTGGTTTGTAGTCATAAAAGCTCTAAAATACTTTGAAAGTGACGAAAGTCAAAAATCAGGAACAAGGCCAGAAGCTAGAGATTTGCTAAGGAAGTTGCAAAGGCTCGAAACAGTATTCATGGCACAGTTTTGGGAAACGGTGCTGATTAGACTTCACCAAGACAATAAGTATGTACAAAACGTAGAACTTGATGTTTCAGAAGTTGCCACAGTTCTTCAGTCACTCGTAAAGTTCTTGTTAGAACTGCGAGAACAATTTGATATACATGAAAACAAAGCTAAGCAAATTTCTGAAAAGAAAGTTTATGAGCGTGATGAAAAGCGTCAGGTTTTCAGAAAACTACAAGCTGACGAGAAACGTGAAGGCGAAGTTAATTTTAACGGGCGTGATATCTTTAGAGTTAATACCTATTTCACGATTGTGGACAAACTCAAAGCAGAGCTTGAGAAGAGGTCACAAGCTTATAGAGAGCTCGGTGAAAAATTTAAAGAAATTACGAAAATTTGGTCACTGACTTCTCCTGAGCCTGAAGAAGAGGGAAGAAATGTACCGGCAATTTTCAAAGATGATTTGGAGCCTGCATTATGTAATGAACTGCAAAATCTAAAATCTCACATAACTTAGGGTAGCATTGGTTCAAAAAATCCCTTAGCAATTTGCAAGTGGCTACGTGAAAGTGGATTACAAACAGTGTATCCAAATGTTGATATCGTTTTGAGAATTTTTGTGTGCACACCTGCCACAAATGCCTCTGCAGAAAGATCTTTTTCTGCACTAAAAGGAATCAAAGATCATTTTAGATCTTTGCTGCAACAAGACAAACTAAATGCCTTGGCACTTCTTTGCATTGAAGCAGATTTAACAAGATCTGTTGACTCCAATGAAACTATTGAAGAATTTTCATGGGAGAAAGCACGAAGGAAAGAATTTTAACTGTAATCTTTAGATAAATTAGAAGAAATTATGTAGAAAAGCTTTATTAAAAACTAGATGTATTACCCGGCTTCGCTCGGGATTCAGTTTCTGTTATTATTTCTTTTCAATGATTAGCCTCATGCTATGATGTTCTAAAGTTTTCGCAAAAATTCTTTTGCGGTTGCAAATAGCATTAGTTTGTTGTCGGTGGTGTCGTTGTTCATCGCTTTCCTCTCCTTTCGATGTTGAAGCTCGAAGACGATCGTATGTTCGACGCGTTAAAAGTTTCTTCATCAGTCTCACTTCTTCGGATCACTACAATTCGAATTCTGTTGCTTTCGAGCTCTTGGGAATGTTTTTCTTCAGATTCTTGTGTTCGTCTAACTGCATTTCGAATTCTGTTGGCTTCGCGCTCTTCTGTTTTTTTTTTCATCACATTGCTCATTTCTCAAAAATCTTTGACATTTTGTCCTTACTTCAGGATTAAAAGTCCCTCTCCTCTTTTTGGGCATTTTAAAGCATTAATTTACAGCTAGTCAGTAACGTTTGAATGGATTTATTATTATAGAAAAAGAATCAGTAATGTTTGAATGGATTGAGATCACACTCAATACTAAAACACAACAAATCTGATAATTATTATAGAAAAAGTATATACACGTATTTCAAGCTCGGAATTCTTTCTCAAAACTAAATCGTCTGGTACGTTTCAATGCCACTTTCAGACTTTCTTAATTATAATATACACGTATTTCAGGATTATAATTCTTTCTCAAAACTAAATCATCTGCTATGTTTCAGTGTCACTTCAGTTATATAAATCATCGCGTCAAGGCTAAACGCCCGTGTTTCTAGCTAAGTCAACGTGCCCTGCAGTATATTTGAGTTTGAACAGGTAGCCTGGGATAGTTTCAATTCATGAAATGGATAGATAACAGATTCATTGAAAATGAATGACTTTCCATCCTTATATTTTCATTTTTAAAAAGAAATATTCCAGCGTTGCCACGTATATGAAAATAATACATCAAATTCATTCTTGCATGCGCCAATATATGAATAAATCACGTTTTTAATTCATGTCTATTTATTTTTACGGAAATGTTATAATTTAATTGGCAGCAATGAAATGTTACAATGGCTTTGAACAAAAATATCAGTTGATACCGCGCAAACTTGTTCTAACATAATTCCGGAATGGAACGTCGTAGTGGGATGAAAATAGTCTATAACGTTTGTGAAAGTTCAAGCAATAAGTTGCCCAAGTTTCATCGCAATCGGATGAACGGTACGGCAGCGCATAAAATACGAACAAACAAACATTCATTTATCTAATATATAAAAATGAATGTTTGTATCTCTGTAATTGTATAGAAATCCACAGTTTAGGAGCAACGATCGTGAAATTTTACATACAGGCGTCTTTAAAAACAGCCGAGGGTCTGAAGAACTTCAAAAATCGAAATTAATTACCGTTGATTTTTAATTAATAAAAAACCAAGAATTTTGAAACTAAATGTAAGCTGTTACATTTTGTGGAATCACCCCTCTGAATATGGCGTCCGCGTTATGGTTAGCTGGCAAACAGCGAGCGAAAAGATAAAAATAAATAAAATCAAAAAGTTTCAAGTTATATATTAAACCAGAATAATAAATGAAAATAATAATCTTTCAAGTCAGATTTTATACTCTAAAATAAATCGGATCCAACGGCATATTGACACTACCACACGCGATGGAAAATTCGAATCAACCACGCTAAGTGTCACGAGATCTTTTTTAATCGCTACTACAACCCCCCTCGCTTATGTCTTTGTGTCTATTGAAGAGTTGAAGACTAAGCTTCTATCCTGCTAACTTATTTCTGACTTAAAACTCCTCTCACTCCATAAATACATGTATATTCACCAACCCATAGCAACTTTCCAGTAAACTTAGTCAAATATTTTCCTCTTTACGCAACAAAGTAGCATGTCATTGTGGCGCATTCAGTAAAAGCGTTCATTTACCACGCTACACGCCGCGGGTTCAAATACGGATGGTTCACATTTTGCTAAACCTGTATTTTCAGCTTTTTTATAGAGGCTTTTTTATTTCAGCTTTTATTTTATTATTTTTTAAATTATTATTATTATTATTATTACTATTTATTTATTATTTTTTTAATTATTTTTATTTTATTTTATTATTTTTAAAAATTATTATTTTTATTTTATTTTATTTTTCATATTATTAATGTGTATAACATTTCGTATACATTTTTTTCTATGTTATTTATACTGTGTTTAGTTTTTTTAATGGATTTTGGTAGGTTTATTATAAATTTATATATTTTATGTTTTACTTTTCAGGATTTTTTGTCCAATGATAAAGGCCAAATCTTTTCTATGTTATTTATACTGTATTTAGTTTTTAAATTGATTTTGGTTAACAAACATTCGACAATTTGACACTTTTACTTTTCAGCTTTACTTTTCAAAATTCTTTACTTTCCTAAAGACAATTTGACATTTTTCCTTTTCAGCTTTTAGTGGTTTATTATAAATGTATATATTTTATGCTTTACTTTTCAGGGTTTTTTTGCTCCAATGATGAAATGCTAAATCTAGCTGAATTCTGAAGAAATTATTGTAAATTTATGGTTTTTTATGTTGGGTTTTCTTTTTATTCATGCGTATAACATTTGACATGCTTTTTATTCTATGTTATTTATACTGTACTTAGTTTTTAAATTGATTTTGGTTAACAAACATTCTTAAAATCCCGGGCAACGCCGGATAAATTATCACCTGTGTAGGTTGATAATTTATAAATTTTAAAACTGTTACCACATGTATATTTACAGATCCACAAGAACTTTCCAATATTTTTAATTAATAAATAACCAACAACTTTTTCTCGATTCACAGGTGTTCAGTAGATGGCGCCACTATTTTAAACTTTTAGTATTCTAACCATAAGACAAAAAAATATATTTTTTTAAAAATCGTAAGGGATATTTTTATAGACAAAATAATGTAGAAGAAAATATTGAAATTAAATCTAATAGGACATACTAAAGAATATAGTACAGTTTGAGGAACATATCTTTTACTGTATTTTAATATTTTTTGGATAATGTCCAATCGTTTGCCGCATTAGCAAGAAAAAAAAAATATTTTTTTTTGTCTATTTCGTTGTTACGTGACGATAAATTTATTTAAAGTACCAGATAAAGATCACATGATCAGCGTTTAATAAATTAAATTGTAAAGATTAATCTTTAAAAATTCACCAAAAATTAGAAAATGGAGGTAAAGATTCGAAAAGAATTTCATTTTAAAGGAATTTTTATGATCTTTTTCGTGATATAAATTTTACAACCGTCAAATTATTATTTTAAATGCAAACTTGAAAAAAGTTACAAAAACAGATTAAAAATTTAATTTAAAAAAATCTAAGAATTTTTTTTCAAAAATCTTTATTAGTGCACCCCAGTGGCGTACGCAAGGGGGAGGGGGTTGATGGGGGTTATAACCTCCCCCCCATTGGTTCTGATTACATATATTATTTAATTAGGTTTACGCTTTGCACTGATTGCTCAAAACTACTCTTTCATAGTAATAGTCCAGTCAAATTAGCTCAAAATGGTGGCGAATCATGCATTAAATGAAGGGGTTGAGATTTTATCAGGAATGTGTAGGGGATGGTCGCCTGAGCAACGCATAATAAAGTCCCCTTGATTTCAGGCTCCGCGGGGGGGGGGGGGCGATGAGTCACTTTTTTTAGTTTTTGGCGTTTATCTCGAAAACGGTGCGTCGCAAAGAAAAATGTCATGCCCAAAATTTAAAGCTTAGAAAATTCCTTAAAAAATTAAAGCTTAGAGAATCCCTTCCAAATGGTATATCCATGTTTGTACCCAAGTGTTACTGTTTTCGAGCTATGAGCCGTTGAATATGAAAATTTTTCAAAAAGAGTGGTAGCGGTTCAGTGTAACTTGTCAAACTTCCTCTTCTAACTCTTTCCCCTTCCATTTCTCAGAAAACTCGTGATAGAGAAAGTTGTAGAGCGAAAGATTTCCTTCAAAAATGTATAAAGTTATGCTAATTTATCTTCACCAGGTAAACAGTTAGAGCGTTTTGAAGTTTAGGGGTACTTTTCAACATTTTACTAGTAAAATGCTCGTCACTCAAGTTTCGTTTCCAAGGTCAGTAACTCTCTTAATCACTTTGTATACTGTTTAATTAGACACGTATAGTATTCATAACCCATACAAATAATAAATTATGTATACCTGTAAGTATAATGTATATCTCATATATATATAGAAGAACACTTGTAGTACAAAGGAGGAAGTAAGAAAACAAACCAAAATGTATAAAAGTTGTTCATATAATCAAAACATGGTTATCAAAAGTAAGTTCAAACAACAGTTACATTAAATATATTATATACAATTTATTTCATCAACTGCTTTCCTGTATATTAAAAGCCGTCAATCTGATACTTCGGAAAAAGTTTCAAACAAGTCAAAGTCTTCACTATCATTTTAGCTTCTGTAGAATGTCCGAATTTTCATGAACTGATTTCCCACAAAGGTGGCATCCCGCTATAATGCCACGATCAAAGTCACTAAGCTCCTTTGACTTACTCATCGTCTCACAAACGCATAAATATGACCTGACAAACCACTACCAATACTTTTATAGCTTTCGGTTACGCATCAAATTACGTCACCTGCTAAATCCACTTCTTTAGGGGGGTGTCCGGATACTTTTGGCCGGATAGTGTATAACGTATTATTGAATATTAATGAATTATATAAATTAATAAATTTACTTAATGGGGTCAGTACGAGCAAAGAAAAATGAACCTGTGGTGATTGAGATCATGCTCATTTGGCGGGGCCTGGAACATGAGCAGGAACATTCTTTCCTCAGCTCCAGTAATGTCTCCTGGTGAAGATTTGGAGTCATAAAAAACTTTGACGATGTTTGTTGTTCCATTGGCGTACCGCTGGAAACATTGTATTATTGCTGCTTTGCTTTTACCATAAATCGTTGACGTAGTGTCACATCCTGAGAAACTATGGATGCAGAGAATGTACTGGCTGAATGATAAGACCTGAAGATGTTGGGAAGAGTAGAGCCTGTTTTCTGTGTTGCCCCGTCCGGCCTTCATGAAAAACACAATCGTGTCTCGTGGGGTGAGTGCCACAAGTTAGACGAGCAGCTCTTACCTATCTACTATCACCACAGTTGAATGAGAGGTGTTTTGCCACTCACCTCTGACAATACTGCAGTCAGCATCTCCTTTTTCTGTAGTAGACTGTATACCTCTTGCACCCACGGCCTGAACTAACATAGTAATGAACTTGGTTTTGTTCCTTTTATTGGAAAGGAAGTTTTCCTGATGAACAGTAGCCACCATGTTCTTATTGAAGTTAATATCCACTGATGATTTACTTGATGCTATCCGATGTTGTTCGTCTCTTTCCGTGGAGTTCGTGTCTTCATAACCATCAAAAACCACAGCTGAACTGCTGCCGTAATGGTTGATTATGTACGATACATATTGATTGCAGATGGAGGCGAAGGTGGTGTTGGTGTTCCACTTTACTCTATGAAGCAGGAAGCTGCCATGGATTACCGTGAAACTGTTCTTCACATTGATCAGTTGATTGCATTTTGGGAAAGTATCAGACAGTGCTGACCTTTTGATTTTTCTCATTATCCCCTCGGCGAATAGAGACATGGGGTATGGGGCTAACTCGTACGTTAGCAACTCCTCTACATCCCCTTCTTTCTTCTTGGTGATCAGAGTTCTTTGAAATTTCATCAGAGGCTCTACCACCACTATCTCATCATTAACTTATCATATTGCTCATCGCAGCTAAAGGAACGACTGAGTCCTTCTTGGATTGTTTCACTTCTGAGAAATTCATTCCAACAAAAGTGCTCATTGTGCGGGTTCCAATTTTCAAGGCCTGGTAGCAATTGACGTTACTTGTTTCAATTACTCCCGTTGAAAGTGACATCAAACAATTACGTTCAACAAAAAGCGGGTGATCAGCCAACCATTGAGCAAGCTTCCTTCTGTCTAGATCATCTGTGGTTATGCGTGATGCTCGAAACTCAACATCTTATTCTCCTCTTGCAGTATGGACGGCACAAAACATCTCAAGTGAACTACATATTGCTGTAGCTGTGCGTGCTCTCCCAACCCATTTCGCCAACACCGAATCACTAAAGCCTCGTCCACGTGTTAATTCTCCTTCACTCTTCATGTCACACATGAGTGTCACCTCAATTGCCATGTCAGACCACACACCAGCCATTGGTGTTCCAGTTCTGTTGACAGTGAAGTATCCACGATCTATAAAATCCTGTTTAAGTTGAAGGTGGCGAGTTGTTAGTCCCAGCATGTGTTGTACATATAGGTGAGTACACTTTGCATAATGAAAATGCCCGCTGGCATGGAAGTAAGGTAACATCAGTTGGGCGCTTGTCATATGATCTTCCCAGTTGCGCTGTGCTGCAATGAATTTTTTCATCAACACCACCATTTCAAAGTACTGGACCCACAAAGCTGCTGTTGGCCCATTACCTTTGAGACATGACAATTCGTTCCTCAATTTCCACTGAATGCTGGCAAGGGAGGTATTTGTGGAAATGTATTGTGGAGTAATTTCTACTGAGGTCAGAAGTAACTGAACTAATTCTTCTTTTTCATATGGTGTAGTATCTAAATTTTCCAAAATGATCTGAGTTAAAGTGACACTTTTATACATTTTGGTTTGTTTTCTTACTTCCTCCTTTGTACTACAAGTGTTCTTCTGTATATTATAAGATATACATTATACGTACAGGTATACATAATTTATTATTTATATGGGTTATGAATACTATACGTATCTAATTAAACAGCACACAAAGTGATTAAGAGAGTTACTGACCTTGGAAACGAAACTTGAGTGACGAGCATTTTACTAGTAAAATGTTGAAAAGTACCCCTAAACTTCAAAACGCTCTAACTGTTTACCTGGTGAAGATAAATTAGCATAACTTTATACATTTTTGAAGGAAATCTTTCGCTCTACAACTTACTCTATCACGAGTTTTCTGAGAAATGGAAGGGGAAAGAGTTAGAAGAGGAAGTTTGACGAGATATCTGAACCGCTACCACTTTTTTTGAAAAAATTTCATATTCAACGGCTCATATCTCGAAATCGGTAACACTTGGGTTCTAAGTTAGCACCTATCCTTTTTGATATTTTTATGAATGACATTCCTAACTCTCCATTCACTACACTAGCCATGTTTGCGGATGACACGGCAATACTACCTAAGCATCAAAATGTTAAATATATGCACAAGTTCCTACAGAGACATATTAGAATTCTTAAACGATGGTTCGAACGGTGGAGGCTCAAGTTAAGTCCTTCAAAATCTAAAGCTATTTTTTTCAGTTACAATAGAATTCCACCTCCTCCAGTCACAGTATGCAATCAACTGGTTCACTTTGAGAGAGAGGGCAAATACCTAGGAATTTACCTCGATAGTCGACTGACGTGGAAGAAAAATATTGAATATAACATTAGAAATTTTTTTAAGCCCGTAAGGATATCGCCCACCTCCTGTACCAGAATCAAAAGGGTTTAGATAACAAACTACTCTTGTATAAAACCGTACTGCGTCCCATCCTGTTATACGCCGTTCCTGTTTGGGGCTCAGCTGCTGACACCCATATCCAGCAATTGCAGACAATTCAAAATAAAACACTCCGCGGTATTAGGAAGGCGCTCTGTTACCTTAAAAACGTACTTATTCACAGGGATCTGAGAATCGAACCCATTCGGCAACACATTAAAGATCTCGCATCTAACTTCTACAATAGATTATATTCAATAGACAACGAAAAAATAGCTAACCTCCCCGACTACGACCCAAGGTAATGCTATAGGCGTCCTAAGGCCACTTTGATTATTCACCCTGGTCTCCTTCCCCTTTCTTAACTCTCCCTCCAACCTCTTCAAAATTTTAATTTACATTTGCCGTTGTTTCTGATTCTGACCTGCGTTTATTTAATGGATCGACCTCAAGACTATTCTTACTAATTTTTGCTTAATCGTCTGCTACCGTAATTTTTTAAAAATAAAACCTGACACATTATTTACTTATTTATTTTCTGCCAGTATTAGTATCATTTATTTTTATTTATTTATTATTATTATTTTTATTAATATTTTTATAATTATTCTAACTTTCAAGTCAACACTTTTTTTTAATCCTGAGAACGGAAATATAGCCACAAAAAATTATCCATACCGAGAATATGGAGCCCTGCTCTCTGGTGCCTCGTTAATGTACCATGTCTATGTCTATGTCTACGGTAACACTTGGACAAATCCCGGACAAACATGGATATACCATTTGGAAGGGAATTTTATAAGCTTTAATTTTTGGTTTTGACAATTTTCTGTGCTACACCCGGTTTTCGAGATAAACGCCGAAAACGGAAAAAAGTGACCTTTGGACCCCTACCCCACCCCCCGCGGTGCCTGAAATCGAGGGGACTTTATTAGGCGTTGTTCAGGGGACCAACCCAGACTCATTCCTGAAAACATCTCAACCCCTTCATTTAATGCGAAATGAAAACCTAATTTGACTGGACTATAACCCCCTCCATTGAAAATTTCTGCGTACGCTACTGGTGCACCCCTACATTATAAGAAGAATCGCCATGCAAAATTTCAGTCCTTTAGGTTCAGCGGTTTGGTCTGTACTTTGTATGTCAGTCAGTCAATCAGTCAGTTAGTCAGTTACGGAACTGTTTTATATATATAGATTTTTATTACTATTTTTATATCGTAACGTTTACTTCATGCGCACACATTATTTTCCTATGCTTATTTTTATTATCTTTATAATAAGCGTAATTTTTATGATTTTAAACAACAATCGTTTTTAACTGGCATTCAATTGGCTGTTAAAACTTTATATTTACACCCTATTTAAAAGAAGTAGGGTGTAAATTGTAGGGTGGAAAGTTGGTAAAATCAAAGTTTTGTGCAATGTATTTAATTTCTCGATTAAAAGTAGTTTTTTTCTAAAAATTAATTTATTTCGCTTGAAAAGCTAAATATTTTATGCACGCGGTTTATATTATTATTACTATCTTTATATCGTAACGTTAACTTCATGCGCGAGCATTATTTTTTTATGCTTTTTTTATTATTATCTTTATAATAGCTTTATTTTCATATGGTTTTAAACAACTATCGTTTTTATTCATATTATGTTGGTTTTTTATTAATTAAAAATTAAGGGTAATTAATTTCGATTCCGGAAGTTCTTATCTTTATTTTCATATGCTTTTTCATTTACGAATTATTCAAATGTTGGTTAAAAAACTTTTGCGTAATTTATATATTTGTGTGTGTTTAATTATTGAAATTAATAAATTTATATTTCTGGAGAGGATGTTTCAGTTTTTAGTGGTACTATGATGAAAGGCTGAATATACCAAAATTCTGAGGAGTTTATTATGGAGAGAAAAGGAATTTAATATGTAGAGGATGTTTATAGGAGTTAAATGTGGAGAGGAGTTGAATGGTTTGCAGCCCTCAATCAAACACTTCATTTTTTAAGAGGCAACGCTGCAGTCATATCATTGTTCTATTGGAAATTTCTGCTGAACCTGTAATTGCAGCTTCTTTTTTTTACCCCAATGATGAAAGGCTGATTCTAGCTTAATTCTGAGGAGTTTATTATAAATTTATATATTTATAGATTTCACAAGGTTTTTTTCTGTTATTTATACTGTGCTTAGTTTTAAATTAATTTTGGTTAACAAACATTAGAGAATTTGACATTTTTACTTTTCAGATTTTAGTATTACAATGATGAAAGGCTGAAAATCTGAGACGTGTATAACATTTCACATATATTTTTTATGTTATTTATACTGTGTTAATTTTTAAATTGATTTTGGTTAACAACAAACATTCTTAAAATCCCGGGCATCGCCGGGTACTTCAGCTAGTAAATATATAGATATGTTATTCAAATGTTTATTAAGTATATATGGTTCAAAAACTCTTACTGTATATTAAATCTAATGTTATAAGTCAAAAATTTAAATGGAAGGAAGGGGGCGCAAAATGGTGCTTTGGCCTAGGGCATAAAAATATGTAAATCCGTCCCTGTTTGCATCCTCTGTACACGAAAGTGCTCTGAGTGGAGTAACTGAGAGATAAATAAGCTCGTTTTCTTGTACAACCGCTTTTATCATAAAAGGTACGCAAATATAGTAAATAATATAGTAAAACAAGTAAATATAGTAAAACAATTAAATTTCCCAATTAAGATTAAAAAAGGAATTTTTAAATATGTATAAATTAGACGACCTACGTGCTTGGTCTTTCATTATCCATAAGATAAAATTTCATAAAATAATTCTTTTATTAACCAAAGTACGACAAAATTGAAAATTATGTTATATAGTTTTTACATTTATTAAAAATCACTTTGAAGATATAATTAAACACCCCAAACCTACAAAACCCATCACTTAAAAGATTTTTTAAGAATCTTTATAAATAATAATTTTAAAAAATGTTTAATGAATTAATACTAATTTCAAGTTTTCTATTTTACAAAACGGAATGTCTCAAACCTTTAAATTTAAGAAGTGGAAATTTAGTAATTAATAATATTTTTTATTTTAAACAAAAAATGCCTCTTCAAATACAGCTAACAGATGACAGTAATGAAATCTGAAATGAAACTAGTCATGGTGATTTAAATTTAAGAGTACAATTAAAATCCCTCCGATGAAATATAATTAAAAATACCTCTAACTCAGTAACCCGAGGCCTGATTACTGAAAGGTTTTATTCTGTGTCATTTCAGGGGCACCATATTCTTACACATATGCAGCTATTGTGCGTCATTCTCGTACTTTATACCTAAGGATTTTAAATTGGATTCGTTCTCGTAGCATCATTTGCGCGCTGAGTTCGATGACAAGCAGAAAAGAACTTACTAAATTTGATCAGAGAATGGCAGATGATCATTCGTTGCTGGTCAGCTGAGAGCGCTACGGTCACTTTTTGCTAGACGAGGGCTCATTAAACAGGGACCTACTGCTTAAAGCCGATTTCGAGCGGCTACAAACGTCCATGCAAAGGGTGGGACTCGAACCCAAAAACTTTGGTATCGACGCCAAAGCCCTAGCCATTCGGCCATCGTCCGTCGAATGGATGGAGATTATCATCGTATCGTTCAGCAGTACGATTTAACATGTCAATACTAAGTGCCACGTCCTTTGAAAATATTTGAATATCGATGTGCTACAGCAAAAGCGAGCACTGGAAAGCACCACAAACGTGCTGGAGCATAGCTTTCTCCTGGTTGAGAAAAAAAAAACTGTTGGCAAATATACAAAACAATTTGAAGAAGACTTCTCAGAGCCAAACATCATTCCTGCTACTGCCTCATAGCACTTTATAATGGGTGGTTATTGTTTTGGAGAATGTTCCGCAATAACTAAATTGTTTATCTTATTCATCAACTGATTACCATCGAGGTAGCTAAATTTGGGGTGTATAGCCAATATATATACAGTGGTTTCCGCTTATAAGAATCACGTTTGTTATTACTGTTTTTGATTCTTATAAGCGGTTGATTTTTATAGCCGAAATTTAAGTTTTTGGACAGGCACACACACACACCTATATATACATACATTAGAAAATTTACCGTAAAATACTCTTTAATTTACGTTAATTATCTTTTATTAAAATTATTTTTTATAATTTTAAAAATACAACTTAATTTCTAAACCTATAAGTAGATACACATGATTATAGTAAGAGAAGAAAAAAAATCCAATATTTGATACAACATACCTGCTTAACAGTTTAACATTTCAGGGTGCAAGAAAAAGTTTTCTATGGTAGCTTGACGTAATGAAGTTTTCAGGTGGCTGTTTATACCTCTTTCAATACCAATAGTCTCAGACCAAGATTCACCTTCTAGCTTACGTTTCACAGTTTGATATCATGCTGAATCTAATAATGTCACGTTTTCCTTAGTGGACACTTCGCCGAAGATTTATGTGTTTCAGGGTCCAAGAAGCCGCAACCAGGATGCGGGAGGTGGGAAAAAAGAGTCCCTGTCTTTGTTTGTCAATGGAGAAAAATGAAATTGGATCCGGACGGTTAGGATGCAAACTAACCCTGGGTCAAACTAATAGGACAGTGTTTAGCTAAAGCGTTTAAGGGGAAACTATTATGTTATGTCTAACAAAGAAAGGGATGTATTTTTCGACTGTATATGTTTATCCCATCTTATCACTCTTTCTTTAAAAAAAATATAGAAAGAACTTCGGGCCTTTTGAGGGTTTAAGTGGCTTTTTGGGAAAAATGAAAGGAAAGCGAAGAGTGTAAACTGATTCTTAAAACCGGTGGATTGATTCTTTAAAGCGAAAATTTTAACATGGAAATAATGCATTTGATTTTGTTTTTGTGATATTGATTCTTATAAACGGTTGATTCTTATAACCACTGATCACTATAAGCGGTGGTCACTGTATATATAAATCATTTACCATACTACCTGATTAATGCCGTCTTCTTTAATTGCGTTGTGTTTTTTATGAATAAAATAATCAAATTACCTGATTGAAATTGCAAATGGATAGATTTATTGAAATTACTAACACACATAAATACATTACAATATATGACACAATTATTATCCTAACAACCTTATTGTAAGTCTTCTAATTTTTATAATGCTACAAGTGGACTTCTCTGAGGTATTAATTATCTATATACTGGATGAGTTCAACTAGGTATATGAAAATTTACAGGATCAATGAACAACTGTCATAGGTACCTTTATTGACGCTGCATTCGTAGACCTGGGCACGCGTCAGTTATCCTGCTGAACTTCGCACAGTAACCGCATAGGTGGGGGGTATATCCGTTAATTGCTGGCGGACGTCCTTCGTTAAGTCCCCTGGGAGCGGGTATTCACTCGTTCAGCTGGCGGCCAGTTCTTGGGACTCTCTTTGTCATCCGTCGGGTCAAGTCACTCTTCGCGTAGCAGGGCTCCCAATTCAGGTTCACGTACACGTTCGCTGGGTCACTCCGTCGGGCCTCTCTCTTTTTCGTTCGTCGGGGAATGGTTCTCTCTATACACCTTCAGTCATCTTTCCTAGGCAAACAAAACCTCTCTCTCTCTCTCCTTGTGTAATCTTTATCCCGCTTCTTTTATATCTGTCTCCTCTGCCTCTAACTCCTCCTATATTTTCTTGATTGGACCCCTATTTTTTCTCTGGGAGGTTCCACCCCACCCTGCTGGAGCATTCCTTCCCATCTCATTACCGCACCTCTTCCGGGGGGTCGTATTGGATCTCTACTGCTCTCTCCCTTCTTACAGACCTATTCTTCTTCTTGACCGTTTCCCATCTGTCATCTCTTTTCATGCCATACTTGCTTCGTTCCGCCTTACTCGTCTGGCGTTTCTTCATGATATTTCTTTTCATACCGTAACGATCTTTTTTTTTATCAACATTCTCCTTTCAATATTCTCCTTTCTATGGATCCTTATTTTCCAGCTTGATTCACCTTCTGACCTATTCATGGGCTCATTCATTATCCATTTCTACTCTCTACAATGTCTCTTTTACCCGTGACACACTTACAACACTATTACGGACATGTTTGACTGCAGAAGACTTTAATAAAATCTTGGAGAACAAATCCATCTAAAACCATGTTCTGATCCAATGCATGTCTTTTCGTTACGAAGCAATCTCTCAGAGAATATTTCCTACGAATATATTACTACATATATATCAAAAACTGTCAAGCAAAATTGAATCAGTCATTTTGAAAAGGAGTCATCTCCATTTTTTTAAATTTTTCATGAAAAGCAAAAAACTATTACTCGCCTTCATGCATTATTAGTTAGACTAAATTTAGTATTTATTATGTTTATAATGCATCAATCCTGATGCAAAAATATAATTTATTAACATTTTTTTAAACGTGGGGAGGGGGAGGGGAAAGTTGGAGAAAAGTGGAGATGACTCCTCTTCAAAATGACCGATTTAATTAATCTATAAACTATGAAATGAAATGAAATATTCTACTTTAAGCTCTCTCCCCCCCAAGTCCTGCTGTTAGCCTCAAAGTGGCGGGGGGGGGGGGTGCCCCTGGGCGGAATGGGCGAAGTACGTCGGGAGATCTTCTACTGGTAAAGCCACCCTAGGCGTGAAGGCCATTCCGTTTTGCCCAGCTAATATCAGCAGGCACATGGAGCTAAGTCAGTCTTCTGCCTTCGGGTGCTCCGGGTCTCGACCCTCAGAAGCTGTCCCCCTTTTCCTTTCCCATGAGCCAATCTTCTATAGAGAATCATACTGCATCACCCGTCGCGCAGGTTAATCAGGGGTGCCTTCAGGGCTTAGGCAGAGGGCCCTGTTCGAAAAGTAATCGACGGTCTCCTCATAAATGTCGTTCCTTAAAAATCCTGCATTGCAATGTAAATGGATTATCTACTAGTGCTACGAGAATAAAACTTGAAGCTATATTGGATTTAGTTGAAACCCACGTGGTCCAAATTATTGCCCTTCAAGAGACCAAATTAAAAGAACACTGTAAACTTAGAGTAAAGGGTTTCCATGTATTACGTTCAGATAGGCAGAATAAGGGTGGTGGTGGCTTGGCCCTCCTTGTGAGAGATTTCAATTATCATGGTATTATTCTCCCATCAGTTCCAAACTCGGATCTGGAAATGCAGGGCATAACGATTAACTGGAAGGGCAAAAATCTCAACATCAATAACTTATATCATCCTCCCAACCAAAAAAGCCTCCCCGAAAATCTGTTTGTCTATTCTGATGAAAATAATATCTTCTTGGGCGACTTAAATGCTAAACATATGCATTGGGGCAGTGCAGCTAACAATCAAAGAGGGGTTGAGCTACTAAACCTGATGGATGACAATGCCCACATTACTTTAAATGATGGCTCACCTACCCATTCCTCTTATAGCTATAATACTGAAGATGCACTTGATGTCTCCTTTGTCAGTCCCGATATTTTCCCTTGTTGTAGTTGGAGTGTCCTACCAAGCATTGGTAATGACCACCTGCCTATTTTAGTGGAAGTAAGGAGAAAACAAAAAATAGTACTAGACCGAAAAAATTACTGGAATTTTAAAAAGGCCGACTGGGAAAGATTTAGAGACCTTACTGATCGAGACATTCTTTCAGTTCCTCCCACTGAAGATCTCGATGCAACATGGACTGCTTTCAAAATTATAATTTTTAGGGCAGCCGGTCAGACTATACCTAGGGGTAATTTTAAGCGATTCACACCATTTTTTCTGCATAGATCTCCTGTTTTAAAACCCCTCTTGGAAAAAAGAGATAAATTACTCCAAGAGCTAAAGGCCTCCAGTGATCCCTCTCTTAGATCGAATCTAAACAAAATAAATGCAGAAATTACAAGAGCTTTTGTGTTACTCAAAAGAAAGAATTGGAACGAATTTTGCAGGAGCATTGATGCTAGTACCCCAAATTCCAGACTTTGGCGATTGATTAAATCTTTGAGCGCTGAGCAGCCGCAACAAGAGGAATGCATCACCATTCTTGATGAGAACGGGCAAATTCCCCCAGATGACAAAGCTACGGCAAACTTATTGGGATCTTATTATCAAAGGATAAGCAACCTAAATTTTACTGAGGATGATAAAAACATTGAAATACGAGCTAGGAGGATTATCCACGGCTGTCGTAGCTCAACCCAGCGTAACCCTATCTTTAGTGCTGGTTTTTCACTGCGGGAGATGGACCTTGCTTTGAATGCTCTCGATTTAAATAAATCTCCTGGACCTGATAATATTCACGGTCAAATGATTTCAAGACTTGGAGTTTGGGGAAAGTTGAGATTGTTGGAGATCTTGAATTTGTCTTGGAGACTGGGTATACTTCCTCAAGACTGGAAAAGAGCCTTGGTCATTCCTATTAGAAAACCAAAGAAGAAAGCCAGCTCTCCTGAGAGCTATAGACCCATCGCTCTTACAAACTTTTCATGTAAACTTATGGAAAAAATGATATTAGAAAGATTAACTTACCACCTTGAATCTAATAACCTGCTCCCAATGGAGCAATATGGCTTTAGAAAAGGACATTCCACTATGGATCAGATTTTATTCTTCGGACAAAAGATACGGGATTCTCAGAATCTTAAACCAACAAACCATACAGTTGCCGTGTTTTTAGACTTGACAAAGGCCTTCGATAGGGTTTGGAGAAATAAATTAATTATCAAACTCTTTGACACATTTGGTGTTAAAGACATGGCCCTTTCTTGGATCTGTGATGTTATGAAGGATAGGCTGATTAGAGTGAAATTTAATGACTCGTTATCTAAAACTTTTAAACTCAGGCAGATTGTGCCGCAGGGATCTGTATTGAGTCCTCTCCTCTTCTCGTTGTTTTTGGTTGGCATTGAAAAAGTTATAACTAAAAGGTGCGAGGTCGGCCTTTTTGCGGATGACATTGTTCTCTGGAACTCCAATTCTGATATTTGCCATGTTGAACATATGATTAACCTTACCCTCACTAACGCGCTGAAGTTTGCAAATACACATAAATTAAACTTTAATACCTCAAAGTCTATAGTTAGCTTCTTCACCACAAATAGACATTTGTACAACTATCAGCCTAACATCACAATGGATGGCGGCTCTCTACTCTGTGAAAAACACCCCAGATACCTAGGTTACAGCTTAGATCCTGAGATCTTGAGCAATAAACATATAGAGAATCTAGTGGAAAAGAGCAGGAGGAGACTTAACATCCTGAAATATGTCTCTGGGAGAGATTGGGGTGCTGATGCCAATACCCTGAGGACAACATATACATCTCTAATTAGGCCCGTATTAGAATACGGGTATCAAGTTTACTTCTGTACGTCATCCTCTAACCTTTTAAAATTAGAGAGAGTTCAATTGAGTCACTGGCATTATCACTGGCGAATTATCACTGGCATGCGAAATAATTGTCCTGCTGAACTGGTTCTTTATGAGAGTGATCTTCAGCCTCTGAGTTTAAGAAGAAGCGCAGGGATTGTAAAATATTTCAACAAACTTTACAGTTTTTATGATCATAATCGAACATCTTCATTCCTCAGAAGTTGGTCAAACAATCAAAGACTAAGGAGAAATAGTCCTTTTTCACAGATGGAGTTAATGGGCTTATTGGACCAAAATGTTGAAAGGCACTCCTTGAGGCCAATAGTCAACCCCATGGAGGGGCTGCCTAGAGTTCATTTCCTAATAAAACTCTCGTCCCTCACAAACAAAAAATATGACTTACCAGAATACTTGCATCAGCTTGCTCTTGAAATCATAAATCAAATCCCTCATACTGCTACTCAGATTTATACCGATGGCAGTAAAGATGAACACAATACCTGCGGCAGTGGTATTTATATCAAGACCCCTACTAACTCAAATCATTAAAAGATTAGGAATCCAGATTACTGCTCAGTTTTCAGATCTGAACTTATTGCCATTGAAGAGGGATTGAAAACTATTAAAAATGAAACCTCTCACCGTGATATTTGGATCCTAACTGACAGCCGCAGTGCCATTCAGCACTTGAGCAGATGGACAAGAGTCGGGGATAAAACCTCACTGTCGATTCTAGAGATCCTCAAAGACCTTTCTAAACAACGAGAGGCATATTTACAATGGGTTCCGTCTCATATAGGACTTTTTGGAAACGAGACTGCTGATACTCTTGCTAAGGATGGAGCCTCACTTCCTATTTCTTCGCGAGATACTTTAACTTACCTTGAAATTTACTCAAGAAGAAAACTTATTAATCAGCACTTATGGAAGACCCCTCCGACACACCACTGGTACGACCGAAAATCTCCTGGCGGTGCCCTTAATGTCAAGGGCAACAGAAGGATGCAAACCACCATTAGCAGATTTGCTAGTGGACACCTAAAGAGTCTTGTTTACAATCAGGGGCAAAAATCTTTCCCTTTTTGCTCTAAGTGCAATACTGCTGAAGCCTCTCCTGGCCATATTCTAAACTGCCTGGGGCTTGCCAAGGAGGATATTTATAGAGACCCTTTGCTTGTTAGCGATTTCATAGTAACTTTTGGCCTCATGGACCTGGTTTAGCCTACGGCTAGAGCGGGTGGAATAAGCCACACACACACACTTTAAGCTCTGCCTCTAATACAGGGGTCCCCAACCCTATGCCCGAGGGCACCATGGCACCCGCCGATCGTTTTACGTGTGCCCGCCTCTGTGCGACCAAGATAAAAATATTTCAGTTTTCAATAAAATGCTATGTAAAAGTTTTCTCATTTTTAATGATTAACTAAACAAAAGTAGAAATGGCGTCCAACACAGATAAAAGCACAAAGCGTAATGCGACCGATCTCTTTTCCCTCTCGAGTCAAATCTTTGCCAACCTAATTTCCCATACCTAAAATGAAATGAACCGGTCAGTTTCCATGGTTGTCGTCACAACACAGACACTTGTCTGGAGCTCATCTCGCGAGAGCTAGTAATGTGGTCTGTGCTGTGAGATACACGGTTATTCGACGTATCTACTTCATTATTTATTCATAAATATATGCTCAAATTTTTAGTATACTGTGTGTCCTCCTTCATTGTTTTTAAATGCTTCCTTATTTTTACTCCGAAATCAGTGGTAACGACAACAAACAAGTAAACGACAACAGACCTATAATTTTAATACTGAATGGGAGAATTCATATTACTTCGTCAATTTAAAAGACAAATGCATTTGTCTGTTGTGTGGAAACAGCGTCGCGGTGCGGAAAAAACATAATGTTTAATGTCATTTCCTGACAATCTGAAATAAGAAAGAAGAAAATAGATCAGCTAAAGTCGAATCTGTCTGCTCAACAATCAGTTTTCACTAGCCTTCTGCTAAGATCTAAAAATGCCACTATTGCTTCTTTAAAACTTTCTCACATACTCGCAAAGAAGAAAAAGCCTTTCTAGGATGGTAAGTTGTTAAAAGAAGCATTTCTTACTGGCGCTGATTGCTTATTTGAGGGATTTTCCAACAAACGTGAGATCATGTCAGTAATACAAGACTTACAGTTGTCAGATAACACCGTTACAAGAAGAGTACAAGCCATTTAAAAGAACATGCAAACTCAGTTAAAGAGTGACTTGGAAATATGTGAGGGGTTCTCACTACAATTCGACGAGTCTACAGACATATGAGACACAGCACAGTTAGCAGTTATGGTGAGAATGGTATTTAGTGACTTTACTGTAAAAGAAGATCTACTAAAAATATTTCCCATGAAAGGACGAACAATAGGTGAGGATATCTATAAAATATTTATAACACATGCAAAGTTGATATATATGCCTTTCCAGAAGTTGTGTGCGATAAACACTGATGGGGCACCAGCAATGGTTAGTAATGTCTATGGATTTATTGCCTTCGGCATAAAAGATGAATCATTTCCAAATTTTATGCCGTATCACTGTGTTATTTTATGTGGTGGAATACTATTCTACGGACACGTCATGAAAATAATTGCAAAAATAGTCAACTTAATTCGCGCAGCTCCTTTGCAACACCACCTTTTTAAGACCCAATTAGAAAATCCTGAAGATCCTGATCTTATTCTGCATACTGAAGTACGTTGGCTCAGTAAAGGCAAAGTTCTTGCTAGATTTGTAGATTTAATTGAAGAAATAAAAAATTATCTCAGTGCCAAAAATCAAAATTTTTTTTAACTAACAGACCCTTGTTGGCTAGAGGATTTGGCTTTTATAATAGATATAATGTAAAAACTGAATTATTTAAACTTAGAGCTGCAGGGAAAGGACAATAATACAATAGCTACAATGATAGGGTCTATAATCTCGTTTAAAGCTAAACTGGCTTTGTGGACATCACATTTGAAGATGAAGTCCCTTGTGCATTATCCAGATATGAAAAAAATGATAGGACACGGAGAAATTGACTTATCAACATTTGTTATCAACCTTTGATTCAAGACCAGTTTAAAAAGCGCTTTCAACAGTTTAATATCATCGAGCCAACGGTCACCCTTTTTGTTAATCCTTTTACTTACCAAGTAAATGTAACCGAACTAGCTACATATATTTCAGAGCTTGTTCAAGTAAGGACAGAAGAACTGGAGATGGAAATTTTGGTACTTCAGAACGACATTACCCAAAAATCCATTGTATCAGATGAGAAATTCTGGAATATAGTTAACAAAAACAAATTTCCATTCTTGAAAAGAGAAGCATATAAAATAAAATCGTTTTTCGGTTACACATACTTGTGTGAATCATTGTTTTCGACAGTGAATATCATAAAATCAAAGTGCAGATCACGTCTTACAGATGAACACACATCGACGATTGCTAACGCGCGCGCGCGCGATCAGGAATATTATCATACTTTCCTAATTACGAAGCAATGGCCAATAAAATACAATGCTAAAAATCCCATTGACTTTGAGATTTATATTTTTTATTAAGAATTTTTATACTTTGTATATTTTGTATGCAGTATTTAGAAATCATTTATTTTACACAAGAATATTAACAATAATTTTTATATGTTAAATTATATTTTTGGAATTAAATGTTTTTTTTTTTGTACATTATGTGTATGTATTATTAACTATGTCCAACTATAAATTTACCTTGAAAAATAAATGGTGCCCGCTGTCCGACCGTTATTCTAGAATGTGCTCTTAGGTACAAAAAGGTTGGGGACCCCTGCTATCTAATACATTCATACGGTTTGTCGCCGAATCCAGAAAATAACTGAATGAGAAAGTATACATATGTACAGAAATACACAACAGTACATGTTCTTACACCAAATTCTTGAGTTATAACATACAGAAGCGATGTGACCAATTGTCTACTCTTGTTACTTTGGAGATTGCCTTGAAGCGTCAAAATAATATCCGTTTTAACAAAGATAAAAAATCGACCGTTAAACTCAAAATTTTTAACCTCGTGAAGATAAGGAAATGTTACAGTCATAAGGTTTCAAGAAAAATTGTAAGCAGTTCTTGTCCATTAATACACAATACTCCGGCTGTAACATTTTAATAACAGCTGTCATTTTCCGCTCTTAAATGAATAAGAGAGCTGTATGTAGGTTAAATATTTAGGGGGGGGGGGGGCTCATCATCTTTTGTCTACTGAAAAAGCATTGCTATGGATCATAAGTTTATTTTCAAGTAAATTATATATAAATACGAAGTTGAAAATTATGTTTCATACTAGCCATGTATTAATAATTACTTGTCAATTTATTTCAAGGGAAAAAAAAGTATGTATGGTTAGAAAAAAAAAGTTTTTTTTGAAAATTCCGCTTTAATCAAAATCATAATAACTCCACCAGCAAATATGTCTGTGAGGGTACATGAACAAGATACCAAGAGCATGCCCGAGTTCTAGACACAAGAGTCAACACTGATTTAACTTTTTTTTTTTTAAAGATTATCAGCATTTTTACCAAATATCCGATTTAATATGTAGTGTTTAACTATTAAATCTGATGGATATATATTTTTCTGTTTGCCTTGATATTAATTTTAAAATAAACCAACAAACATAATGTGCTCAGGGACAGGAAGTGATCCCATTTTGTTTTTCCTAATGAAAATAATGCATAATATCTGTAAGCTAAAAGTAAAATTATACATCCCTTAGGTGACATATCAAATATGTTTGAAAGGGTCACTTGTCTTTATACACTCAGAATACTGTATGTGCTTACATGTTTAAATATGCATTATCATGTAAAGACATCTATCAATGTATAGGTACAAACCAACTAGAAAAAGAGTAAACAAAACAATGAAACACTTAACAATATTTTATTAATTTTTTTTTCCTATGTCGGGAGAAAGTTCAGCGATCATGATTCCCCATGGGCAGCCCAGTAGAGGCGAGCTCTAAAAATTTGCGACTTAGAAGTGTCTATCTTGATTGAAATTCTTAAGTTCCCCAAAAGAACAAAGGGAGCAGTCAGGACAAGATGCAATGTTTATTAATGTAGGTGCCCACATAAAAAGTCATGGAATGTAACTATTCTAAAATTTGCAACAGCAATGTGTCTTGGGAGGTCCTGAGGGATAGGGCAAGACAGCAGTTCACTCCAAGTCTTACCCGCAGTCTGCAGTTTACGTACAGGGTTCCCACCTATATCCGTTACACCCCCCCCTCCCCTTAACTTCTAAACGGTGACAGCTTAGGCTATAAAGTTGGTGTTTAGGTATAGTAAAAAGGCTATGCGCTCCTGGATGAGACAACTAACAACGCCCTCTATCGGAAAATTTTGGAATTAGCGTTTTAACTCAGAAACGGTACGAGATACGGGGAAAAAGTCAATTACAAAGTTGTTCAGCATCATAGATTTAGTATGAAAAGATACCTTGCGCACATTATTACTTAAAACAATGTAGAAAATGAACATTTGTTTGGTCATGATTTCGAAAATTGTGCCTCCTTAACACCTGCCATATTGCACAACGTGCAGCGAGGAATCCAGTCCAGAGTGCAAATGTGTATAGTGGTTAATGTAGAGCATTTTCGGCAACTTAAATAAATGATCCTGAAGACAGGAAAGTGTCTCAGTTTCTTTCTTCCACTCTTTATGACATGACAATTTTTGAAATCGTGACCAAACAAATGTTCATTTTCTACATTCTATTTTATATATTAATGTGCGCAAGGTGTCTTTTCTTACTAAATTGATGATGCTGAACTACTTTGTAATTGACTTTTCCCCGTATCTCGTACCGTTTTTGAGATAAAAACGCTAATTCCAAAATTTGCCGATAGATGGCGTTGTAAGTTGTGATCGAGTAGCGCATAGTCTTTTTACGATACATAGACACCAACTTTATGGCCTAAGCTGTCACCGTTTAGAAGTTAAGGGGGGGGGTATAACGGATATAGGAGGGCACCCTGTATATTGCCAACTACCTGAATTTTTTTGTCTATCTCAGCACAAGCTCGAAGATAAGGGAAAGAGTACATGTGTTGTAGTAACCTACAACCCTCTTTAGCAAGATAATCAGCTCACTGATTTACCCAGTATACTGCAGTGGCTAGGAAACACTTAAAGCCTATAGCTAACATTTAAAATAACAGAGACTACAGAGAAAACTAATATTAGTAACAAAAAGTTTTATTGTCATATACAAAAAAGTTGACTGATACATAGTTTTAGTACAAAAATTATACATATGAAAAAGAAAATAGAGCTCAAAAATGAGTACATTTCAAATGACTTGCATGAGTAAAAAATTACAAAATTCATCACTTTATTTGTTCAAATTTTAAAACACATACTTTCTTAATTATGCACAGAAAGTAACAAGTGTTAATATTCACTACAATAAAGTTGCTAAAATAAAAATCAACAACTTAATTTTTAAAAAAAGTATTATACAGGCACTCTGTGTATGATATTCAAACACAACTTGGATCAAAACAAGTTGTAATGTTTGAATATATTCATATTAGCATACAGAAATATAACACAAGAATTATAAATATACAGAAAAGTTCTAATAAATGTCTACCAGGACTACATAGCTACCATTTAATATCAAATAAAGTTTAATGCATTTGATATTTATGTCACTTTAAGAACGGAAATATATAAATTAACAAATAAAACACAAAAAAATGAATGAAATATGATGACAAAAAGTTCATAAAAATTGCATTACACATCATTTGATTTTTTTTTCTTCTCAACTTTCAAGATCATGACAGAGTAAGCAGAATCACAGTGATTACCAATTCATTAGAAATCATTTAATGTTTAACACAGACTACATACAGCTGTAAAGGCCTGCTTTGCAACTTATTACCAAAAAATGTAACAATTTTTTGCAGAATTATGAAGCTATGTATCCACGAAGTAATTTTCTTATTCACCTATTATAAGATAAAAAATTATTATGACTTAAAACCCAAAGTATATTGAATATTACAGGGGCCGTATACAAAATTTTATTTAAAAAAGGATTTTTTATTTATTTATTTGTATATAATAAAGGAAAGGGTAAGAATGGTGTAGAGAAAAAGTGGAAAAATAATTTTTTAAAAACTTTTTTGAAGAACAGAAAAAAGGGACTTAATTTTTAAAATAAGAAAAGGAATTTTTTTATAAGGGGAAAGGTTATGAATTGATCTTCAAAAAATAGGAAATCCTTTGAATGGTAAAGTAGAATTGTGCTCTATGATGAGAATGAAATTTGATTATAGATAAATAACAAAAATAAAAATATATAAACCAGCAAATATAGTGCTTAATATACAATTTTACTGGAAACTTGTTATGTGTCAAGTGCTTGGTACACAAACCATATATTGACTACATATTGTTCAATCTTGGTAAACATATTTAAAAAAAACTAACAAACAGGAAAAGTAGTGAAATAAGGAAAAATATATAGACGCTGATGTTAATCTGACATATGAAATATAAGCATGAATTTCTTCCCCTAAATTGCACTTCACAAAAGAAAAGAGTGGTGAATTTGCTATATAAAATCTCCTTGCATTTTCTTCATTGGGTCTGACCAGAGAAAGACATATCTTGTCAATCTGTTTCCCACTTGAAGACTTTGAAAGGTACTGTCAGATGTTCTAACAAATATTTGGCTCCCTTTAATTACAGAAAATATAAATTTAAGAATATTATTTATTTATTTTTTAAAAAAGGCTTTATGATTCAAAACTGTATTTTTTTTCATTTGTTTCGATACCACCAGGTCAAACTATTAATCTTGCAATTTTCAGCTAAAATTCAATTTGCTGTTTGCATATATTTTAACAGTCTAGCCCACATTCTTTAATTCCATAAATGAGGGAAGGGGGGGGGGGAGCACTTGGTGGTGAAAATCTATCCAGCATCAAAAAGAACAGTAGAAAAATACTTCTTCAACCCCTAGATGCTAGAGTTACTTCTTCAACCCCTTCACTACTAATGGATTCTGAATACACAACTCATACCCAAATTGATAACCAATCAATCTTGACCAAACAATCCAGAGATGGCCAAGTATAGATGATATTCTTGGCAATAATGTCCCTAAATATGCTACTATGTAAATATTCAGAGACTAAACCACAATGCTAACCTACTTGTCTGCAGATTAAAAAAAAAAAAAAACTATGGCAACAAAAATTTCATTTGACAACCTAATGAGACATTTATAATGACATGAAGCTTTTTGAAGGATGAGAAAAGCACTGAAAAATATGCCTACTGTTTAAAGACACTTTTAAGCATTGTCCAATTAAGAGAAACATTTGTCAATTATTCCTTCCAGACTGCAGCTTCTTAAACAAATATCAAAGCACAAGAAGTGTTACAGTTCAAAAGTAGGTCATTAGCATCTGATCATCTAATGCTAAGCACTCTAATTATTCAGCTATCAGAATTTGTGCAACCCTCTTCAACTCAAGAACTAGGTAAAATAAAAGTCTTTTCAGAATACATTTGGCAAATAAGCTTAGGAATATCAGGATATAATATTAATACAGTTGGCTCTCTGTTTAACGACGCTCTACTTAAAGACGATATTTCCCAGTCCTGGAGCCTCCGACGTTATGGGAAATGTTACTTTTTCACAAATTCTGTTTAAGGGCGATCTCTACTTAAGGACGATATTTCACGGTCCCTTGAAAGTCGTTAAACAGAGAGCCAACTGTATATACACTGATAAATTTTGACATCAATTTTTTTTTCTTTTTTACAATATGTAAGTCTCTTGAAAACTTAACTAACTTACCAAAGCCTATTTATTTTGATTATAATGCCAGGTATCCAAAAGTTTCAACAAATAAAAACTAGATGCAGATAAATAAAACATTTTCATGATTTTGTAAATTTTATCATACTTTTGTAGCGGTTTTATATGATATTATAATAACTATAATCAAAACATAAAACCAGTGTAAGTATTTTCAGTAAACTATTGATATTGATAAGTTATCAAGTTATATGAATCCACTTGATTTTTCCCCAAATCTGTATAGTTTGGGGTTTATGGACAGATATATAAAAAAAAGATACAATGAGGTTCTATACATTCATTGTTAAGAAACTTTATTAATACTTTTTGTGACTGGCTTGGTCTGGAGCACTACAGTCATCTTTTGCAACCTAAATTGGCCATTTTTGTGGTTGAGAAAATTTCCTAATACTTGTAACAAGGAGAACAATGGGAAGTAAAACTTATTTTAAAAAACAAGAACATGCAGATGACATTTAAATCAAAAATGCAAAAGCATAGCAATAGAAAAGCGTAAAATATTGCACCTAATTAATCATGTATTAATAATCATTTCTAATGAATTATTTAATCACTTTTTAATTACTAATAGTCAAATGCATAAATATGAGAGTCAAACATATATGTAATTGGCACAGCTTGTTTAAAAGACTATACATTGATAATACATAAAATGGCACAAAATATACAAACATGTTTAAAAAAAATGTAAAATCTCATATAAACTATGATACAACAAAGGAAAATCACTCAGGATGTAATAAAAAAAGGAATTGATACACTTGGGAACTGACAAGAAAAAAGAAAAGAGGATGATTACAGCCACAAGTTGAACACTGAGATTCACCCTTTTTTATATTGAGCATCATTCAATGAGCACTGGGATTAACAAAAATCATAAGCTGGGAATTCCTGATTTCCAACTTATAAGAAATAACACATGCATTAAAACAGTTCATCATATTAACTAGCAAGACACAAAAAGAAAGAAATTGCAAATTCTCAACTTTTGCTTTAATCTAACCTAAAGTGCACCCTTTAAAAAGGTCAAATAACCACAGAAATGTTAATTTATTCTATTGAAAAGTAATTCAAACTATCAACTACAGCAAGAGACATTCAATACCTGCAATATATCTTCTCTCTCACTTGCAAATACAGTACAACCTCCCAAATCCGGAACGTTTTAATAAATGGCCAGTTTTACTTTTCCATTTTACCAATAGATGTACCAAAATGATTGGTTAAAATGCCCCTTTTCTTTCAAGGAAGTGACAGCAACGATTTTGAAGGCTTTCAAGTGTCTGAGAAAGAAGCTGAAATAGCAGAATTAGTAGAATGTGCAAACAAAGGCAACATTAACTTGGATAAATTGGACATACAAGAAGTTTTAAACATCGACAAAAATGTGCTGATCGTCGGTTCTCTGAGCGATTCTGAAATTATTGATAGTGTGGTGAAGAACAAAGGTTATGATGACAGCAAGCGTGAAAGTGATTCAGAATGCCCCGAAAACAGAAGAATGTCAACGAAAGACCAGATAAAATCATTAGATAAAACATTATTAGGCTTAGAACAGCGGAATTTTTATCTTGGAATATGAAATTATGGCACTATATAGGATTTGAGAAAAAATAATTTCTAATAAGCCAAAACTAAAGCAACAGACATTATTGGCTGAAATGTTTAAATTTTAATGTAATGATATGTTCTGTATTCAGGTTTATTTATTAATTAAACCATTTTACATGCTTCTTTTTAAGTGTGTTTATTTTTTTTCCCTAAAATTTTGTAGTGTTATTTAAAAACCTCTCAAATCTGGAAAATTCCCAAATCCGGAATTGCCATGTTCTGAACGATTCTGAATTTGGGAGGCTGTACTGTATTAAATAATTCTAGAAGAAAACAGAAAAAAAAGGGGGTAAACTAATACAGAATTTGAAACTTCCATTCCAAGAGCAACCAAATGTATGATAAATACATATTGCAACACCTTTAATAGAAATTGCCAAAACATATTTTAGTCTGCTAGTCACACTATTTGCAGCAAAACATTTGACAATTAAACAACTGAAGGGAGAACTACCACCATATATTAGGGAACATGCACACAAAAAATTCTTTAAAAGAAAAACTTGAATTTTCCCCTCAAAATTTTTGGTTGCTACTGGCTAATTGACAAGCATATTTATATGTATTTGTGCACCTGCTTTTGGCATTTCAAAAAGAAAAGAACCAACAGCACAAAATATTTTGAATTTGAATGAAATCAGCTGAACAAAATATAAAAAAAAAATAAAGTAATAAATTCATTTTCACAAAGAACATGCAAAAGATGAGAAAACGCCATTCACTGAGTAACAGAACACATATAAGATGTGAGTAATAATGCATATATACATATATATTTAAGAATACAGAACAACTCATTTAAAACTATATGTTAGAGCAAAATTTGTTCCAGTTTCAACCAATACAATCAAAATACAAAGCAATTCATCAATTAGCCAACAATTTATAATAGCAGCATAAAAAATTACACATCTCTCAGAATTTTTGAACATGTAGGGTATATAACCCCAACCTACAGTTACAATTTTTTTACACTAAGGGACACATAACCTTAACTGGGGTCGTTCTACCATACATAGTTTCTAGCCTTGTAGAACTGCAGAGCAATCACATTACAATGGTAATTTTATGTAGACCTAAAGAGTATATGGATGTAGTAACACTTTAGTATTTTTGTCCTACGAGTTAATGATTCCCAGAATAATTTTTATTATAGTGACTTGAATATAGTGAAGTTTCATGCGCAAAAATGAATAAAAGACACATTTCAGAAGACTACTGTCATAACATTTTGCTAAATATTATATTAATTATTTTATATAATTGACTTTTTTTATCATTCTCTTGCAGTACTTGATTTATTAAAATCAGTTTTTCCTCACAATATTTATCCAAAACTAAATACATTATAATAAATGACCCCACTTCTATTAACTCTAAATGAAATTTATATTGCTAATTTGCTAAAATGACATTCACTCAAGGAATGTTGAAAACTTTTCAAATCATTTATGTGGTTATCATTTTAATCATTTATGTAATAAATGCCCAACAAAATGAAAATAAATATGCTCATCTGAACTGATTCACATAAAATCAAAAATACAACACTGAAAAGTCATTACTGAAGGGTAATTCAAAACCTTTGAAAGCCTGAAGATCCCTTTTATGAAAGAACTACCTTGATCAAATCCTTAATTTGATTGTTAGTGGCTGATTATAAATTGACAGTATTAATAATGAATGCCTTGTTATCTCATGAATGTTTTCTTTAATTTAATCTGTTTATTATTTTACTACAGTGATTTCATAACACTAAATAGTATCAATAAAGAAATTAATTTAATTGTTTATTTATTTATTAGTAGATGGGCAATGGATGTTATTTTATTTATTTTGTTGTTTTATTCTTGAATTTGTCTTCATGTAGTGGCAATTTGTTGTTCATTGCATAGCAACACAGCAGGAGCCCATCAACAAATGTAAGTAATATATATAAAGTGAGACGTATCAATAATTTTGGATAAATATTTCTATTAACCAAAAATATGGCAGATTGTTTTGAAAGAATTTTTAAGGAACCATCATATGAAATACTATAAATAAATTTAGTTTCTTTGGTCAAATTTTTTATTTCATGAATGCATTTCGACAGATAAATAGGAATGTAACACAACTATTTATAGGTTCTAGTTGAGGAAAAACTTAATATGCACAGACTTTTGCCAAATACAGTCGATTCTGGTTAATCGGACCACATGAGGACTCAATCATTTTGGTCCTAATAACCGGCTGGTCTGATTAAACGAAAGTGCCTTATGTTACAAGACGGGATTCAGTTCGAATAAGCAGCTGGTCCGATTAACCGGAAATCACTACATAAAGATATTGACACCTAGCATACTTCCACCCTTAAATAAAAAAGCAAAAACAACACAAAGTGATTAAAAAGGAGGACCAACTTCAATTTCACACTACACAAAAATGAAATAAATAAGCTCATGAATTTGGACTTGAAGAATACTTTTAAGTATTTTCATCATGCAACAAAAAGAAAAAAAAAAGGAACACTTGCAGGAACATTTAAAAAAAATTGAAACAAAATATGAGGATTAAAAAGTGGCAGGAATGCATAAAATTAAAATGATGTAAATGTCATAAATTCAAACAAAAAAAAATTTACAAATTGATATTAGCTTTTAACACACAAAATAAAATTGTGAGCTGTCATAACGAATTAAATACATTCACAAACTATCAAAGTATAACATACATAATAAACATAATAAATGAAAACTACTACTGAATACATGCTGACATGTTTAGAAACTTAAAAAAAAAACAACATAAAAATATTAAATGGGTAAAAGTATGGTATTTATGAGTATATATAATGTGTATTTAGAAAGGAATACATAAAAATTAAAGAAAAAAATTCATTTCTAAAACAATAGTGAGCAGTAAAACAAAATGACAAATTAGACAAATCTCTCTTGCAATAATAAGATTAAAACACAATTTTGCTAATAGTATCAACGAATTGTGATGCTTCTATTTGAATACAAAAATTAGCTTCAAAGATTCAAAATATTTTAATTGATTTGTGAAATAGCACCATAATGTTTAACATTAACTTTATTATATTAGTGTTAGACAATACAGAATATGCAAATTGATCTCCCAAACACCAAGTAAACGACTGAAGAATCTACACATATAACTGCCCACTCTTTTATTTAATGTTATTACTAGCAGAATGGATCAAGCAAGATTAAACAATATGAAATTTAAATTAATTCAAATTTGAATCTGCTAAATGAAATTATTATCAATGCATGACTGAAAAGAAGAAAAATCTACAAAGAAAAGGTTGAATAAAATAAAAAATTCATATTATAATTGATTTCATATTTCATTAATGAAAATATACTTAAGATATTGTATTAAAAGTAATTATTATATGTTATATATATTTAATATCTGATTTATTGGAAGTTTCACAAAAACTTTAAAACTAGTATTTTATATTCATTAAATATTGATGTACATAATATAAATATGTCTAACAAAATGAAGAGAAGAAAATTTTCTTTATAATCTGATAAATATTTTCCCCAAATTTTCTCAATATACAAAGTACTACCCATATACATAATTTCTTCTATACTTCATCCTATACATAATTTCATTCAAAATATTCACTTGCCAGTAATATTTGAAATACATTACTCATACAAGAAGCTCTTTTTCTAAAATAATATCAAACTTTGACAGTTAAAGGCAAAAATCAAATAAAATTTTGATCATCAAGTGTATCATTTGGTTCATCACTTTATTTCTTATAAGTATCTGGAGCCAGTTTTAAATTCTCAAGCACAGAAAATGAAGGAATTTTATTCATTTCCTCTATGCCATTTAACTAAGCATTAGTTAATTTTAGTACTTAATAAATTACCTAAAATCAGCAAGGTTTTCTTAACTGAAATTAATAAGAAAAATTTATGTTAAAGAGTTTTGTCCCATACATAAATTATTCAGACATAAAATAACCTTGAAGGAAACTTGATATGACAATGCTTGAATGTACGTTTAATAATACACTAATTTCAAATTTTAATGATACCGTTAAACATATTCTGAACTTTCTATATGCAAGGTACAAATGTTGCAAATTTGAAATGTGGTAAAATGCTAAACAGACAATCATTTTACAACATTACATCACTTAAATAAATCACACATATGAAGAAAATCATCATTGTTACTTACATCGAAACACCCTTCTTACTTCTATGTATATAATATATATAAAAAATGGTGTTAAAATTCATATATATTCATAATTTTAATATTTAAAATATTGAAGAATTTCAAACTCCGCAGCATTTATAATCTGCACAATAGTTTGTGGACGGTTCCCTTCATTCTCTATTTCTTTCTTATAATTTTTCTTTAATTAATAACAATTCAAAATGCTCAATTACATTCGATATTAAGCCTTAAGTCACAACCTGTATCTAATTCCTTGCCTAGAAATTCTCTATCATTGTAAAAATGTCAAACAAGAATACAGTCAAGAAATGACAATTTTGAATGCAGAGCAATTTAGAAAAAAAATCTAAATACTATACTTTAGAAAATTATATATATAAAACCAATGGCACAACAGTCCATTGTGGACCAAAACCTGTGGTGTCCATCTCCACTTTCTTGACTGTGGACATGGGGAGCCATACAGCATATGTCTCAGGCAGGTGGTCAACCAGCAGCAGGACCCCCAGAGTTAGTTCCCAAGAATGCTTGGTCCTCATTTTATAGACCCACTCAACGGATGAAAGACTGAGTCAACCTTGCCCAATCGCAGAGTCGAACCCAGGACCTGTGGTGTGGCAGCTCGCAGCTTTTAATCACTATATATATATATATATATATATATATATATATATAGATAGATAGATAGACAGATACTGTATCTAAGCATGTTTTTAAATTTTTGTACTATTTTAAGCCTTACAGAGGCTGCACAAAAAGAGACATAGCACACAACAGTTGTGGATTGGTTTTGTAGTTTTTAGTTACAAATTAATTATTAGAGAACTAAGTGAAGGCAAAATACCAAATAGAATGTATATTAAGTCCACTTCTATAAGCATGAAGAAATGAAATGATATTCTCTTTTCGATTTTAAATTGTGTACAACAGTTTAGGGAAACTCTTTTACTGCTGTCCATTGAGGAGATGAGAGTAAATTCTGAAGGCTTTAAAAAAAAAATGCAATTAATGCAGTAGTATAGCTAGTTTTCACCAAAGAGCTGATTAATTAGGGACAAAACAATTCCAATCTGTAGTTTGAATAATAGAGAGGTTTAAGTTTTATCTTTTATAACTTGAGTCACACACTAAATATAAATTTCATAGAGTAGTTGCATGAACTATAAGCATGTAGGGATTATACTGTAGGGAACTATAAGCATGTAGGGTAAACTAAGCATGTGGGGATGTTTTACCTGTTATAATCATGTAATTATAACAGGTAAAAACCAAAAACTTGTTTCCCTTAAGCATTTTAATTCCAAATTTTTATTACATTCATACCATGAAATAGGTATAATAATGTATTAAATGAATTTAGAGCAAAAATGATTTTTTCATTTTTACTCAATTCAAGTATCACATGCATTTTTTTCTTAAATGTCATTTTTATGTTTAAACCTAATGCTATTTATCCATTTGAGCATTTGAAAATTCCGAGAATGGATTCATTTTGGTACAACAAGCTATGGCATATTAGTTTCCTTCTTACAACTTAATTAAAAAAAGTAAAAGGCACTGTTTTAGACCAACATAACATAAAATCAAGGTATGCTATACATACCTTTATTTTAACTGCAGTCAACTTACGGTATAATAAAGTTATCTCACATCAATGTTCAAACATTCATACCACACAATGCAAAAAATACACGTGAGTGAACTATCAGCACTTTTACATTATAGTAATAATAATAATATTATCTAATATCAATACAAACTTTATAAATGTGTCAACTCAATTCCTTACAAAATTTCTCTCACTTACAATTAGTAAAATTTGTTCATCATTCTATATGCTGAAAATTTGGTCCTCTAATTTCTTAATTACATTTCCAGTATATATGCATGAAAATATACTTCAAAGAGTAAAACACATTTGTGAACTTCCAAATGTTAGATCAACAAAAATATTTTTTACTTTGTTTTGGCTACAAAACTTTTAAATTACTTCATTGAAATTAATACATTACTTTACATAGCACAAGTTCGAAAAATCAGGATTTAAAATTAATCCTGCATCCAATCAAGCTAAAGAAATAAAGAGCACTATAATCTTATAATACACCAACAGTGAAACTGTCATAGCAACATCAAAGACGTTGAGAGAGTTTTTGACATTTTAGCTAAGTGAATGCAAACACATATGATGTATTAAAAGGCTACACAGCACATACAATTAAACTTTTTCTGATATCATAGCCAAGCTGATAAAATTTTTTAAGATGCTATAACCAAGTTGTACTGTACTTAAATCACATTTCAATTTGCACACATTAGATAGTCTCATTCTTGAATAACTTAACATTCAAACTCTGAGGCTGTAATTGCATTTAAATCTTTCATCAAACCTTCAAGATTTGCCATCTCCTGATTCAGATGCTCAGTACTTTCTGAAGGCTGAAATGAGATAAAATAACTTGTTAACAGAAAACAGAATCATTTATTATAGGAGTGAGTCAATTTTCTAAAAAATTAACATGCCTTTTCTTCTGACAGATATAGAAACACGTTGATTAATTTGTTAAATTATATTAACAACTACAATGTGATAAATATTCAACTTTAAACTTCAAGCAGTAACAGAAGCAAAGTTTAACCCTCTGACAACCGAAGGCCCATACTACAGCTTACCCCAAAAGACCGGTCCAGCCAAGAACGAAAAGCATCTTTCCCTTCCCCCACAGAACATCCTGACGATTGTACTGAAATTTGTCACAGTGGGGTGCGGCCCCACTATCAGCATCAGGTAATAAAGTATGCCAGGATCGGTTCTACACAATAAAAGAACGACTCTGCAGTGACGTTGAACTGTTGGTAGAATGACCACCTACCAGGCACTAGAGGGGGAGGCAATGTAGGAGAATTTCGACCGGCTGTCTGGACTTCTGAATGTTTGGTCGGCTAGGCTGGTTTGGCCTTCAGAGGGTTAAGGAAATAATTATCCAGATAAATTATCACTATAAAAAGATATAAAACACTATAAAAGATATAAGTTCCAAATTCAAAAATAACGAAGAAGTTATGAAGAACAGAATGAATGTAACAGCTATTACTACATCATCTATTTACGTCCCTGGTTCGATGCTTGTCGCTGCAAATCCACCGCCCATGTTTACTAATGGTGGCCAGGGCACATAAAATAGGTCATGGCTACAATGTCCTCCAAGTTCTCAAATTTACCTCTGGAGGTGAGGGGGCAAGTGTTCCGGTCTCATCACTTGACTCGGTTCAAAATTACAGAACCGATGTTCTTCGAAGTCAAGTCAGACTTTAGTCCTAGTGGTACCTCGCCTTAAAGTGAAACTGCTTACTACCCTTTGCCGAGGTCCTAGGGCCTTTGGACTTGGTGTAGGCTTTCCTACACTAAGAGGTTTGGAAACTACAACAACAGCACATCATCTGATATCAATAAAAACACATATCACTGCTCTTATAAAAGATGTAACCTTACCTGGATATTAGCAGATTTAGAAGTATTGCCTTTTGCAAGTGGTGAAATTCCAGGATGAACTTTAGCTGATTGCTCCATGACTTCATTACCTGACTCATCAGGTGTATGGAGAGTTACTTTTTTGTGAGGACTTGATATCACATGTGGTGACTTAACAGCTTTAAAAAACAAGATTTAATCACAAAAGTAATAGCAATTATTTTCTAAATACATAAATTGCCAAAATTTACATAATACATAAATTGCCATTTTTTTTTAATACATAAATTGCCAAAAAATAAATTATTAATAAATAATTATTTAACTAACTTTACATATCTTACATAGCTGGGGGAAAAAATCAATTAGAGAATAAATGCTGATAAATAGCCCTAATATGAAACTTGTTTTTAACAGCCTATAACACATTAAAAATCTTTTGAATAGTTTAGCACTTAAAAAGGAAATTTAAAACTTAGCACTGGCCTAATTGTGATAATATCTATAAAAGATTAACAAACAGATAAGCACATAAAAAATGATTATGCTAATAGCTAAATAATAATTCTTTAAAATACAATATTAATTAATTCATATTATTATTATTATTATTCACATTGAATAATACTAAGAATTGTTAAACTAGAAAAGAAAAGGGACCACTATAGGCTAAAAAGTTCAAAATTAAAATTCACCTCTATTTTACTTATGCTAACTATTTAAAAACTAGACTCAATAAACCAAAAATATTTTAAATAATTGCATACTTTGAAAATGCGGTCAAGGCAAGACATTCACATGTTAAAATATAAAGGGCTTAACAATACAAAGTAATTGTCTGGAAAGTTTGTGCATTATATTAATTTTTTTTTAATACAAATATATACATCATCATCATCATCCCCATTAGTTTCATAGGCATAATTTCAAATACACTGCTGGCCACTGTAAATGCAACACCCTGAAGGAAACATGCAAATAACATGAAATTTACAACATGCATTAGCGGAGGTGAGATATGCAAATGATTAGAATTTCAGCACAGACGCACATCACGCGTGCCTGTGGCGCCACTTCAAAGCGCTATTTAAGGCTTGGAGATTTCGACAATTTCAAGTTCGGCAATTGTGTTTTACTTGTGGTTTTTTCAAAAAAAAAAAAGATCAATTATGCCTCATCGAAAACAGCGATCATCTTTTGATCAAGTATCCGAGTTCGACAGAGGAAGGATAGTGGCCTACCGAGATTGTGGATTATCTTTCAGGGAAATCGGTAGTCGTGTTGGACGAAACCAAACAACTGTAATGCGGATATGTGATTGTTGGATGTAGGAGGGTACGACGGACCGGCGTGTTCGATCGCATCCACCTCAGTGCACCACTTCACGTGATGACAGGCAAATTGTGCGCATGGCAGTGACGGATCGCTCAGTCACATCACGAACCATAGCACAGCACATGGAATGGAATGAAATTGTCTTTACTGACGAGTCACGCTTCTGTCTGCAACACCACGATGGTCGCATTCGAGTCTGGAGAAGTGAAGAGAGGATGCTGAACAGCTGTGTTATGCACCGCCACACCGGTCCTGCACCGGGTATTATGGTATGGGGCGGTATTGGATATCACTCTCGCACACCTCTAGTACGCATTGCCAGTACTTTAAACAGCCAGCGCTACATCTCCGAGGTGTTGGAGCCAGTTGTACTTCCTTACCTTCAGGGCTTGCCCATAGCCATATTTCAACAGGATAATGCACGACCACACGTGGCACGCATTGTCCAACGGTTCTTCGCCAATCACCAGATTGAATTGCTTCCCTGGCCGCCTCGCTCTCCGGATCTTTCGCTGATAGAAAACATGTGGTCCATGGTTGCTCTACGATTGACCCAGATTCCATCCCCAGCTGCCACAGCAGATCAACTTTGGCAACGTGTGGAAGCTGCTTGGTCTGCTGTACCCCAAGAACTCATCCAAAGTCTCTTTGAATCAATGCCAAGGCGTGTGGCAGCAGTGATTTCCAACAATGGCAGCTACTCTGGCTACTGATTTTGGCAGGAACCACACTTCACAGAAGTCTATAAATTTAATCATTTGATACTTGGTCAACATGTTATCTACAAAATAAATTTTGTTGTGATATCTCTTGTCTTTCTTGGTGTTGCAATTTAGGTGGCCAGCAGTGTATCTTTATTTGTATAAAATATATCTCTATAAGACAGAGATTATCCCCATTAGTTTCATAGGCAGAATTTCAAATATCTTTATTTGTATAAAATCTAGCTCTATAAGACAGAGTAAGAAATAGCTTCTGACTGATAAGGGGTGATTAACTACATCACATGACACTCTAACAAATTTAGTTGGTTTGTTATAGATGTACAAGGTCAACCATTTACATAAGAAAACTACAAGCTATCTCTTCTACACGCTAATGCTAAGTGATATAGCTCTAAAGTCAGAGAGATTGGCCAACGGGAGAGTCACCTTCCAAAAACAGATATCATTTATATAATTATCTCATCATAATTTTAATAACTATCATGAGTTCCCCTCCCCCTTTTTGATTCTTCACATTTTAAATAAAAACTTCTTGGAAAATAAGCTTGAGAAGTGTTGTTGTTGTTGCTAATGCCCCCTGGTTGGAGGTTCCATTAACGAGGTCCTAACAGGCTGAAAGAGATGGCGCTCCCGTTTTGAATTAGCACCACAAGGGTGGAGTCCGACTTGGCTAAATGACCGGTCCCGTAATTTTGAACCAAGTCAAGTGACGAGACCAGAATACTTGACCCGGCACCTCCAGAGGTAAATTTGGAAACGTGGAGGACATTACAGCCACGACCTATTTTACGTGCCCCAGCCATCATTAGTGAACATGGCGGTGGATTTGCAGCGACGAGCATCGAACCAGGTGCGTTCAGATCTCTTGCCCGCTGCTCTTGTCAACTGGGCCACCGTGCCCAGCTTGAGCAGTAATCACTTTTGTCCTACAACACCATATACAGGGAGAAAAGTTCTTAATTTCCAGTAGTAAACAACTTTTAAAAAGGGTGCATGGTTTTGCTTGTACAGAGCTCATACACTGCTAACATATAACAAATTTCTATTCATTTTATTTATTTTTTAAGCTTATAGTGAGTTTATTCTAATTTATATGAATCATGTCAAGAACTATTTTCATTTTATCATCATCAGTTTGTCAATCTTTGCAAAATTTTCTTTTCACCTTCGAGGTTGAAATTTTCTCCCCAAAACCATATAAACTACTAACAATATTTCTACAGCGACAATATATATTTTGATATTTCATATTTTGATACTGCTGTAGCAGCATAAATGAGTTTGAAATACTTTTCGCCCACTTATGAGAACAGGATTATGGCCAAAGAAAACCTTTTTATACTATTGAAAGAACAAAAGGAAATCCTAACAACATTATCCCTCAAATAAAAATTTAAATTTTTTTCTCTATGAGAATGCAAGCAAGTGATTCACTTAATATGCTTTAAGGTATCCAATTTCAAATTAGCATAAACTTTCCAGATAGTAGCAAATTATAAGGGATAAAGCTTGATGTCAAACTATAAATATTTTTTATTGACATTTATGAAAAAATTCAACATAGGAGAAACATCAAAACTTAACAATTTTTTTCAATCATGTCAAATATCTAAAACAGGAAAAATGGGCATTCCATTCTTACATCCAAATAATAAACGGGAGATAACCATTATGAATCTAAACAGAACATACAAACATGCTTTGACAAGGGTGTAGCTGGGACACTTTGAGAAGGGGTGGCAGGAACTGTAAAACTACGTAAGGAATGTTGATGACCAGGGTGCTTCTTAGTCAAAGTGTTGGAGCTACCTGCTTCAGGATTCTCATGCACAGTTGGAACAAAGGCAACAGATCTAGAGGTATCTAACATTGTACTGCCAGACACATCATATGAGGAGCTGGGACAATGGGGAATCACAGTGATAGGAGGTGGAGGAGGATCACCAAGGGTAACTAGGAAAAAAAATTGTGCAATTTTTCAGTAATAAAAATTAAACAAAGGGCATTGAACAGATGACTTTTAAATAGGGAAATACAAGTACAGTAATAGTCTAAGGCAGTGTTGTGCAAACTGGGTCGTGACTCACAGGAGGGACATGAAAAAAAATTGGAGTGGTTGTGGATAGTTTGAAGAAAGCTTATATTATACTGAATTAATTAATGAAAAATACTCAAATAATGTAAATAATTCAACACAAAATAATACATATAAAGAAGGCATACACAGCCGAACAAATTAACAGAAAAACTACCCTAGAGTTGAAAAATTTTAACTTTTCAATAAAAGATTGTGCAGTTGCAACAAATCTTCATACTGACAACAAATAAATATAGCCAACTAAAATATAGCTAAAAAGTAAATTATTCAACAGATAGATAATTAGATAGATAGATTCTTCCTGTTAGTAATTATTTATCTCTGTAGAATTATTTACATTTTAGTTATATTTTCAATAAAAAATACATAATATTTAAGTCTGAAGTTTTAGTCATATGAGATTTGACCAAAAAACAAGTGTAGAAGGTAAACAAGATATCTTTTAATTGTTATTATGCAAAGTAAATGTATACTCAAAATTTTCCTAGTTTTTTTTTTTTTTTTTTTTTTTTTTTTTTTTTTTTTTTTTTTTTTTTTTTTTTAAATTGCCACTACCAGAAATTGTTTTTTTTGGAGGGAGGAGGGGTTATTCTATTTGAAAAAAGTGAGTTGTGGTCTAAAAAAGTTTGCACACCACTGGTCTAAGGTACAAGTAGGAAAAATAAAGCTATAAATAAACAAATAATGAAAGTCCTTAAAAGAATCTTTGACACAAAAGTAATACAAAAATTATGATTTATTTGTTTTTTACATAAATTTTGTCTCCTGAATACTTATGAGACTAAATCCATCACAAAATATGTGTTTATTATGTGCTTATAAAAATAAAAGAATAACTTAAATTATTATAAAATGCAATAAAGAAGTATATTGACTAGCTGAGGAGAACTAACCAAAATAAAAAAATAAATAAATAAATAAATAAAAAAGAGTGTGAGTTTCTTTTGTAATGAAATCCTAAGTCAATCATTTATCGCTGCATAATACAGAGCATTTTGATAAAAAAAAATGTGCTAATTAATTTTTTTAACAAGTGGTAAAGTCTGAATGTTGAATATTCATACCTTTCACAACTGTATCACTGAAGACATTTTTGTATGATCTCACGTATTAAAACATTAAGAGACACGAGAAAAGCAGTGTTAGCAGAAACAGTACAAGAAACTTAAAATCTATCACTGAACAACAAAATGGTATTTTAAAACACACAGGTCTCAAAGTAAGAAAATTCCAACAATCCATAAGATTCCCATTTTTCTGACAATCCAAAAATCGGGTCTTTTCTCAGGACTTTCAAGGACCTTTTTGGGTAGTTTGAAGAACCAAACTAAAGGTCTATTTTGTATTTTCTATCTAAAGAGAAAGCAATGTTCCATTAATGGAATTATACCTATGCCAGTGCATTTACTTTGTGCTTCCCATTACATTGATTTATTTGATAAAAATACCTATGATATATATACACAGCTTATTTTATTTAAGATTATTTATGAAGGCAATAGAAAACACGTAAAATATAAAAGATATGTCAAAGGCAATAATAACTGAAGTAGTTTAGGATGAATTTTTCTCAAAATTAAAACGCTGAAAAGTCTTAGGGTAGGGGTTCCCAAAGTGTGTGCCGCGACACCCTGGGGTGCCGGGAAGTGCCCATAATCACTAATCTAATCTACTGCTAAGGACTATTCTGATATAATTCCAATAGTCCTATTGCTCCAAAAGACCTCTGTATTGCAGAAGTACATGGTCTATAGTGAAGAAAAGGTTTCACATAGCATGCTGACAGTTTTTGCAGAGCACCTATCGCAACAAACTGACTGGTTTGCAAAGTACTTCGCAGAAGACCAAACCAAGAAGTTTCCATGGATCCAAATTCCATTCCATGTTGAAGCTCCAAAAGAATTCACTTCACAAGAGGAAGAAAATCGAATTGAGCTATCGAGTGACAAAAGCCTGAAAGCAAAATTTGCTTGTTTGGGTTTGACGGAGTTTTGGATATCTATAAAAAATGAATATCCCATTCTAAGTGCAAAAGCTAAGTGCAAAAGGGTTCTCATTCCCTTTGCAACTTCATATCTGTGCGAAGTTGGGTTTTCAGCAGTTGCTGTTATAAAGAGCAAATATCATTCGAAAATTAAAGTCAAAAAAGAAATGAGAGTAGCTGTATCAAGCTTTATTCTGCGATTCAAACAATTGTTCAGTGAGCAGCAGGCTCACCCGTCACACTAAAACTAAACACACATATACTAAGAGCATTTGGAAGGTAATTTTACTATTAATTTCATTAATATGTTTTCCTATTAATTACAATTAAGGTACTTGTGGGATTTTTAAACACAGTCGTATTAATTTATTAATGTTCTTACCACTTACTTTAATTTTTTCTTCACAGTCATACAAATATGAAATACAGTCGAACCTCCATATATCGAACTTCCCTATATCGAAATTTTCTATATATCGAAATCTTAGCAAATCTCCACGTTCATTACATAGAAAAACTGTTTCTATATATCGAAAAAATCTCTATATATCGAAATCTTTTTTCACGACATATTGGGAGATTTTATTCCACTTTAGAATAAAATCTCCTAATTTTTGGCATTTGAAACAATACGTTGTAGACTTCAATTCGCGGAAAATGTCCCTGATGAAATTTTTAATGGACTGAATAAATGCAAGCATTTCTTTGATGAACTTTCCGCAAAACTGGCTATTCAGCAAGATATTCGTAGCTTTTTTTTAAAAGAATGTAACTGTGATCGCTGTAACCACTGTCTGGATTGTATTTTTAAAGGTATATAGTACTCAATAAATATTTCATATTAATTAAATTTTTAGTTATTAACTTTCATTTAATGTGATTTGCATATAAATTAGAAATGGAGTTTCATATACGAAAATTAGCTTTAATTTTAATGTTTTCGGAGAACTATGATAAAATTAAGATCTATTCTATATATCGAAATTTCTATATATCGAATTTTTTTCCGGTTTTTTGCTACTTCGATATATGGAGGTTCGACTGTATATATATTATGCATAATATATATAATAATAATATACCACAGATAGATATTATATGATGAGGGTGCCATGAAAAAATTCTAATTCTCTTAAGGGTGCCATGACTTAGATAAGTTTGGGAACCCCTGTCTTAGGACATATAGGAGCACTGTAGGTAATTCATGGTTGATATTTTCAAACTAGCAATACTGAAATCTTAAATATGGAACTAAATGAATAGATCATCAAAAGAATAAAACTGAAGTAAAATACAATAAGACATTACTAAAACAAAGTTTTTTTTCTTTTTATTTTTAACAGACAAATGAACTGAGCTATTTTAGAATTGCTTCTATACCATACTGGGAAATTTTAACAAAATTTTAACTTATTGTGAATGGATCATTTCAGAAAATATAGTAATAATAATGATCATACTAAAATGCTTCAGGTTAAATTTAGCATTTTTTTCTGAAAATGAAAATTTAGTAGAAGAAAAAAAAAAAAGAAGAGTCGATGATAAATAAAATTCAACAGGATACTAAAACTTCAGATAAAAATCCAGTAGCACTTTCAACTAAGCTATACACATGTCAATATTATAAGGCTTAAAATTTTTTTTAGAAAATATACAAGCTTTTATAAAATGGCAAAACATTAAATCTATAGCTTTGAATCACACTTTGATAATATTTACCTTAAAACTGAAATATTTGCCTCGCATACTTTCTAATTCTTATAGATCAGGAATCCCATTCAGTTTAAAGGATCTTGTAAAACAGGTTATATTTAACACTTTTACATACAAACATGCAGAACACAAATCTTCAAAAGAAATCTTACCTGCTTGATGAACCTCATGAGCAGTTGGTGTTCTATGAATATTATATTGAGTTCGAGGATATAAAGGTCTTCCTAAACTATTTGTTCCCATTTCATATGAACACTGATTTAAATTGCTTGTAGATGTAACAACAGATGCTAAAAAAGAAAAAAGGTCTACATTTCAAAACTTTTCAACCACAGATGGACTAAGAATATATGCAATATCTATAACAGTTAGCAGTTTTAGAGTCTTGGAGTGTGCTTTGTGGATATCACCGAGTACCTATGATACATTAATTCACCCCGTGCAGCTGCAGTGGCCAAGTTTAGACTTTTGACCAGACATGATTGTCTTAGTGCCATTTGTTTCATTTTAATTTGACTAATTCACCTGATTATGTCTTATGTGATCTGGACAAGACATGACTGCTACTCATCTGGACGAGTGTTCTGCACTAAATGATTTGGACTGTATTGTTAAAAAATGTTGGAGAGCCTGATGTCCTGATGGTCAATGGCCTGGCATTTGTTGAATAATAATAATAATAATAATAATAATAATACAGTTAGCAGTTTCTTGACATTTTGTGGCCTTCTTAATAAATAATTTTTATTACAGAATTAAAATTATTAATGAAGGTCTAATTTTCAAAGTGTCCTTAATTTATCTTCTATAACAATACTCCAGACCTCAGAAATATAATGACATTAAGGCAGCTGTAATAGGAAAGAAGATTTAAGTTAAATGCCACTTTTACTATTTTATTTGTTTAAAATTTTGCAAGCACTTTTTCAAAAGATAAAATAACAACCTTTTACAAACTGTGAAAACTATTTTGCAATTCTACAAAATTTTAAACTTTATCCATCTAACCCTAAGGAAGCTAAGGAAATAGATTTTCTTATTGTCTTTAGTTATATACATACAGTCAATTCCAGTTAATCAGACCACATTGGGACACGATCATTTTGGTCCTAATAACCAGCTGGTCTGATTAAACAAACATGCCTTATGTTACAAGACGGGATTTGGTTTGAATAAGCAGCTGGTCCAATTAACTAGAATTGACTGTATATGTGTGTATATATATATATATATATGTGTGTGTGTGTGTGTGCGCGCGTGTTGATTAAAAAAAGTTAAGCTCTAATAAATTACTGCATTTACTACACTATTATTTACTCCTCCTAGTAAGTACGCTTTTACTTTTTCACAGTAAGTGCAAACTATCTCAAATAAAACCTCTTGCAAATATTCAGAAATAAATTAAAGTCTCACATTTCTCCCTTCTTCACATGGTGTCATTTTTGGCCAAGAACTTCATTAGCATAGAATATCTACATGCAGCTTCATATTTCCAAAATTTTCTAGATAATATGGTATGAAGGTAGGGCCCTAAATATATCATTTGATCATCAGACAATGTTTTATAAAGATGTGTAACATTTGTGTTTCTATGCTGCATTTACTCCATTTTTGTGATGTAAAATCTACTGTTCTTCAAAAAATTTGGACTAATGAATACCTACTTCTTAGACTGAAGGACTAAACTGTTAATCCAACAATATTATATAAAATGTACGGTACTTTACAGTGGGATAACACACTTGAGGGAATAGCACATTCCCAAATCAAATTTTGAGTTTGATAAGGTAATGGCAAATTCAAAATAAATCACATTTTATGCAACCAAAATTTTTCTCTGAGATAGCTAGGAATTCTCATTTCAACATTTGATTGAAAGTATCAATATATATATGTGTGTGTGTATGTGATATGTGTCTGATATGTGTGTGAATTAAGACATTAGCTGTTGATAAAATATCCTAGGGAGAGTGGAAAAAGTACAGATATTTTAAACACTTAAGAATAAAGACACTTTAATGATGTCAGTTGTTCATATTAAAACAAAAAGCATATTTTCTAACACAGCCATACAGCATGCATATACTCTTACATCTTATCTTGTTGTAACTGTTCTCCAAAATCAGTTTCTTGGTAGACTTATTTTAGGGAAAGAAGGCTACTGCAATAAATTTAATTCTCAAAACATAATATATGAAAAATTCCTATTTATGAGATAGACTAACTGACCCACTACCCTCTTATGCAGTCCTCTAATGGGAGATTTTAGAATCATTTTTCCTTCTCAAAATCCATCGGTTCGGTTTAGACAAAAAAATATGATATTTTTAAAAGCTGAGAGATTTATTTATTCATCACAAAAAGACACAATGAAAAGATTACAGAATGTGTTAAATAATGATACATGCAGTGCTCCATTTAATATTTAAATAATAGAACAGTAAAATTTTGCATGAGAATGATGAAGTAGTTTTTGCAATAAATGTGAATAATAATAATAATAATAATAATAATAAAAAGACTTCAAATAATACTATGCTAAATTGGTTTTAGCATAGCAAGAAATAACAAATATTTATATTAAATTTGGATATCATTGTCACCACATGTACATTACATTTTAAAATCATAAATCTACATTTGAAATTTATAGTACTCCAATAACAGAATTAAAACTTTATCTTACAGTATATTTGAAATATGTAATGTAGAATAGTTAGAAAAACAAAAATTATTTGATTAATCACAAATTTAAAATACTCACAGTCTTTTCCTACAGGTTTTTGATGATCAAGAGAAATTTTAATAGGAGTAGCACGAATTGGACGGCACTTGACTATACATTTATCAGAACTGGACAGGAGTTCATCATTTACAGAATCTAAGATTGCATGCATAAACAAAAAGATACAAACAAAAAAAGAATAAAGCAAAACATAAACTAAATAAAACAAGAAACAAAACACCTCACTGTATAAAAATGGGTTACTTTTTAAATAGGCAAAAAAAAAAGAGAGAAAATTATATAAGTTTTGGTAGTTCATATTTATACGAGCATGTTTGTGTGTGCACAAAAAGAAATCAAAGAAATAATATAATAAAAGAACAAAGCTTACAAAATCACTTTAATCTTAATGAATTTTATTTAATGACAAATTTTGTTTCAAGTACACAGCCACATTTATACACCTCATGGTGAGTGTGTGTCTCAGAAGCCAATAATTCTCTCTCACTTTTATTTTCTCCCAAACAAAAATAACTCAGTATATTTGTGAGTATACATAGTTTACCATAAGTAACACACAATATGACAATTAAGATAGGACAAAATTTTTTATTAAAAAATTTTCTTAAAATTTTTTAATTACCGCTGCCGCAGTGACGTCATACCAAATTACAATCGTGATTTGTACTACGTCACCACAACAGCAATATTGATAATGTGAGGTGATGATGCTGAACAGAGACAAAGTATTAGTACATATTATTATTTTAATATATGCAAACGTCAGGCTATGGTGCAGTCAACAAGCTTTCCAGCATGGAGAAAAATATGACTCTCTTTCCAAACATGCTTGGTTTTGAATTTACTGCTTTATTAAAATTCAACCTTAAGATAATACATGCTTTGAAATCTTCCCAGACCAAAATTATAAAATGCAGAGACTATTTCCAAACTTTTATCTTAGCACCAAAGTAAAACAAAGCAATGATGGCCTATATATTTACAGTTCACAATCAATCTACGGTGGCAGTGACAATCAGTTTTCTAGACTTTTTGGGAAGGTGCAAATTTATTTCAAAGTTTCTTTAGTTAATGAGTAGGCAAATTACTAGTACTAAATCATTTAGGATTTACTCTAAATTTTCCAAACTAGAGAACAAAAGAAATTAAATTACCTAAATAGGCACTTTTTTTCTTTTCTAATGTATTCAAGAGTGGTTCTTGACACAATTCCTGAGAATTCCGTTGAATTGGAGTGACAGTCATGTTTGATTCAGAATTACTGCTTTTATCTAAAGATTTTAATTCCATCTGATCATGGTGAATCCATAAGTCTGGGGGAACAAGATCTTTAGATGCATTTTTATTTTTTGACTGGCTTAGTTTTGAAGATTTGTAGCTGAAAGAAAGAAAAGAGATATTACATTTACTACTTGAGACAAAAACAAAAACAAATTATTTTTAAACAAAAAAATTTAGTTGATTGTCTTCCAAAATAAAAAATATATAAAAAATTGAATGATTCTTGTTCTGATAACTTCAAGCTATCTGACAACACACCATACTGAAATGTTGCTCAAACTATGGTTGTTATGATACGTTTGTAACATGCATCATGGAAAGCAAGACACACATTCCCCTTTGAATAAAATATGTTTTAGAGCAGGGGTCAGCAACCTTTTAGCTGTAGTGTGCCAAGCCACTCTACCATATGATTCAGGGTGCTGCCTTAATTCTTGTAACCAGAAAATAGCAGGTATATATGTATAGGTGTATATATGTCCATCAAATTATATAATGGAGTTCTAGAGGAGAAGAATGTGATAACAAATTTATCTTTTAAACATATTTATTAAAAGAATAAACAACAGAAAATTCTAACACGAAAATTTTTTAGTGTGAATCTTGTCCCTGCACCCTTTACTTAATATTTCAATATCAGGGGTATAATTTGTCACTTTTAATTTCACACAAGATTCTGAATGTTCAGTTGTTAAACAACTCCTTTGTGGACTCAAAATATGTTTCATGTAAGAAAATTTTTTTTAACAGAGATATGTAAAACCAAAAGCGGAAAGCAGAAAACTGGCAACTTTCTTTAAATAATTAAAACTTTACGGCAATGACATCCAACAATTTAATATAGCTGTCAATTTTTCCTTAGTGTCATCTTCCAGAGTTTTTCGTAATTCCATAAATTTTGCTCTCCATAACTCTGAAGATGTTAGTTTGATAAGTTCCATTTCAAAATTATAAACTTCCATCCACTCAAAAATTGAAAGATCAAACAGGATCATTAGTGTATCAAATGGGATCATTACATTCGTATACCGATGAGCCGAACAGAATGCACTTGGAATGCACCCACTCAATTTACGAGGGGAGTCCATGTGACTATACTTTTACTGCTTGTGTACATAAATGAAAATGCTGAATTTATTTCCAATGTAGAGTAGTGTAGAGTGCCATTAAGTACTCCACCGCATGCCAAGACTGGCACGCGTGCCATAGGTTGCCGACACCTGTTTTAGAGTATTTTTCCCTAACGATGAAAAAAAACAATAATATTATACATATTTGCCTTAAAGTAATGTTTTTGTATAAACAACCACATCTGCAATGTAAAATAAAAACTGCACATTATAGCAGCATGTAGTGGTTTATTTAACAAAATAAAAGAGCTAGTCATTTTGTTGTTTCTGAAACCCAGAAAATTATAAAGATTCACCTGCTTCATTTAAGAAAAATTCCAGGGACCTAACTTAAAACTTTCATATTCCATTTGAAGACCAAATGCAATTCAAAATGTACTGCAAAGTCAATGCAGGGTTCATAATGTGGATTAAAATTCATTAAGCATTTTATTTTAAATAAATCCTGAAAATACAAGAAAAATGCACTTTTCATATTTCCAGCATAATTAACAAAGACAAAAATTATTTAAAAGCACAAAACCATTTTAAATAAACAAGTTGGTTGAATATATACATAAAATCCAAATTTTCCTGTACATTGCAAAACACAAGATTAACGCTATATCATTCTGAAGCTAAGAAATAAAATTTGAGTCAATACCAAAACAATCTCTTGAGGATAAAAAAATATGGTAAAACAATGTGTAACCTTTTATCTGCTCCAAGATATCTGTTTCGTCTTTTACAGATGACAATGCTAACTAGGATGACCAGCACCATAACTCCTAATGCACATGCAATGATTATGTACAAGAAACTATTTGCAATGCCTTTATTATCTGTTAAAAGAAAGAACAATAATTAATGTATAAACACGTAAAATTAAAAAACTGTACATAAGAGAAGCATATAAATATATATATATATATATATATATATATATATATATATATATATATATATATATACTGCATTTTCCGGTGTATAACATGCATATATAAAGTACATTTTAAAAATTTTTAGGTATATTCTCCACATAACGCGCCCCATTTTCTTAACGAAGAAACCTGAAATGTAGACATGTCATGCTCTTATCTTTTGAAGTCATTCATTCAAAAGATTGTCCCAGGCTTTCAAACAACGGTATATTGAATTGACAAGCGATAAGGGGAACAATATATGTGTGGGGGAAATGCTTGAGGGTGTAAATAATTCTGCAAACAGGGGTGAAGAATACACTCCTGACCCGAATGAATCCGCAGAATTAGGAGTCAGATGCTTTCTCTTTCAGAAACAGAATTCGATGATGTGCTTAAGATATAATGGAAGACAAACTATTTATGATATCTGATAATTAGAATTTTTAAGTTCATAAGGTATGTCATTTCTTTTAAATAAACAGCATTTAGGTACAAGTAGAAATCTAATTTTTTTATGTTCATCTTTTCCTTATTTTTAAACTTATCATTTTTATATCCAGCGTAAAACGTGCACCCATAAATTTTGATCTTATTTTTTGTATTAAAAGTATGCATTATATGCCAGAAAATATGGTATATATATACGAGGGCTGTCCGTAAAGTATCCGAACTGAATGTATAAAACATAATACAGACACCGCTCTGCGTGCGCATGCTAATTAGCATGTTTAAACATATGTAAACTTGTTATGTTGACAATTAGCCAAGCACTGCGAAGTGCGGTTCTCTTGTAGCAATAACGAAAAGTGAACGCAGTGGAAGTCTCGTGTCGGGTTGGATCATGACGGAATCTACTGAGCAACGTGTTTGCATCAAATTTTGTAGTAAAATTGGAAAAACGGCAACCGAAACATTCGATTTGCTTAAGAAAGCATACGGTGATGATGTTATTGGCCGAACTCAAGTGTTTCAATGGTTTAGACGTTTTAGGAAGGGAATCTGTGGAAAGTGATGCACGATCAGGACGTCCATCAACATCGAGAAATGATGTCAAAGTGGAAAAGGTTCGTACTGTGGTGCGATCAAATCGACGAATGACAGTTCGAGAGATTGCGGACGAGGTGGGAATAGCAAAAACTGTTTGCCGAAGTTAACCGAAGATTTGGGCATGCGGAGTGTATCGGCTAAGTTTGTCCCACGTTTGTTTACCGAAGATCAACGAGAACTTCACATGCAAATGGCTTCCAAGTTATTCGAACGGTCGTGTGAGGATCCGGAATTTCTGAATAACATCATAACAGGGGACGAGACATGGGTGTATGGATACGATCCAGAAACCAAACAACAATCATCTGAGGGGAAGAGTCCGAGTTCCTCCCGACCAAAGAAAGCCCGGCAAGTTCGAAGCAAAATCAAAGTGATGTTAATTCTTTTCTTCGACTGTGATGGAGTTGTGCATTACGAATTTGCCCCGGATGGACAAACCATTAATAAAGAGTTCTACCGTGATGTGCTCAGGCGACTTCGTGATTCCGTGAGGAGGAAACGACCAGCAAAGTGGAAATCTGGGAAATGGATGCTTCACCACGATAATGCCCCTGCTCACTCCTCACATGTGGTTCAAAATTTCTTAACCAAACATGGCACCGTTCAAGTCCCGCAACCTCCCTACTCACCAGACCTCGCTCCGTGCGACTTTTTCGCATTTCCAAAGCTAAAGAAAACACTTAAAGGACGACGGTTTGAGGATGTGACGACCATCAAGTAAAAAGCGATCGAACAGCTGTTGACCATTACAAAGAACAACTTCCAATCCTGCTTCCAAGAGTGGCAACAACGTTGGGCTAAGTATGTTGCTTCTCAAGGACAATACTTTGAAGGGGGTTAAACTGAAGCATGTATATCCATTATATTTTTTTAGTTATAAATTAAATTCGGATACTTTACGGTCAGACCCCGTATATATCAATACATTACAGCCATTTGATAAATATCTTTCAATATTAGTTTAATCAGGTTTTTAAAAAACACCCATTGATATATATCCATATTTCAGACAATATATAAAAAGATAAAAGCTTAACGGTCAACTGGAATTTTTACATGAACTTTTGCAGGAATATCTAATGCTGAAATGAATAAATATATTTATATGGTTAAAAAAAACAACAAAAAAAAACTTTTAATAAAATCCCTCTCTGAAATATATATATATATATATATATATATATATATATATAGGTACCTCGACTTAAAATTTTTTTTAGATACAAGCAGTCTTTTGGCCGAATTTTTTGTCTTGAGTTGCAAGCTAAAATTCAGGTTATGACTCAGCTTCATATACCTCTCCGCTAGTTTGCATAGCATATACCATGTAACGTTCTCACCAAACGAGCACATGAGAAACATATAATATTAAATACCTTTATGCACAATTATTATAAAATTATATACATATTATTCTAAGGCTACTTTCCAGTCTTAAACCAAGAGATAAGTCTCAAGAATTATCACATGGAGCAGCTTGCTCTGTCCATACTTGAGTGGCACCCTCCTAAACCATACAGCTTCCAACCTCTCATTTCAATAACATTTGGAAAGGGGGATGAAACAGACCTCATCGGACAAGTTTTTATCAAAAACCCCTGCAGATGAAAGTGAGGAAAGCATGGTAGAAAGGGAAAAAATAGTGAATAAGATTCAATTATTCAGTTCAGCCTTTCTCCTTCACCTCAGTCAGCATTTTCAAGATGTCTGATCTCCACAGTAAATGTTGTACATTATACTTAATAAAACCAGTTTATTGCAGTACAGTCTATTGTATTATGTTTTTATACAATATATGTTATTTACAAATACATTTTTCTTATTTAAAAACATGCAACATAAAATTTCGATGTTTTGGGGAAGCCCAGAATGTATTAATGGCATTTCAATTCAGTTCAATGGGGAAAATTGATTTGACATACAAGCAATTCAAATTACAACCTCCATTACAGAATGAATTAAACTCAAAAGTCAAGGTACCACCGTATATATATATATATATATATATATATATATATATATATATATATATATATATATATATATATATATATACACACACAATCTTAATCATTAGCTGTTTTGTTCAACATAAAAGTTTCCCAAAACAGGAAATTTTTTAAAAATGCAAGAGGAAACATTTTCTGTATAAATCAGTAAATAATCTTGCAACATAAAGATATGAACATGGCCTTTAACATACAATAATTCCTTGAACACATTTCCAAATGATTCTGTAAATTTCCATTATTATACATACATGACTTTGTCTGTGAGTTCCAAACATATGAAACTTTTCAATACTTTGCAATAGGATTTAATTCTTCAGTTAGGGAAATTGTGTCTAGTTAACTTCTTGCTTACAGTCTTTTCATTTTATCATTGTAAAGAATAATAAACAGAATAAATCAGTATATAATTATATATATATATATGTGTGCGTGTGTGTGTGTGTGTGTGTGTGTACATGGACTCAATTTTTTTTAAAGTAATAAATATATGAAAATAAAAATTTTAATATCATACCAAAGAGAGCTGAACCAGATGCAAGGGCTAAACCTAAATTAAAATGTCATGCAAAATTATAAAATTTCAAAATGTAAAACTATTATCCAATTAATAAATAAAAATGAAAAACAAAATATAGAATTTTGCAATTAATTGAAAATTAAGACCATAAGTAAGATTAACAAAAAAGTTAGGAACAAATCAAAATTACAATAATAAAATAATAATAATAATAATAATAATATATATATATATTTATTTATTTATTTATACTTTTAAATCACTAAGAGCAAAGTTACTTCATCAGTTAATAGTTACTTTATTCTCACTTATATCAATCAAGAAATGTAGCTGCAAATGATACATAATTTAATACCATGCAAATTCAGTAGCAATAGATTCCAATATTGACTAGATTACCATATTGAAAAATAAAGATACAAATAAAAGAAAATAATTTATCTCTTGATACTTCTCAATTAAAAATTTTTAAAAATTTATTTTATGTACTATAAAAAAATTTACAAAAGGAAAGATACAAACATTACACCACATGAAACAAGATTACCATACTAAGCAAAAAGAAAAGCCTTTTACCTTTACATATATATGCAGTTAGGCATGTCAGTCGAATTTCATAATAATACACTACAGTAGAAAAATTTCTAAGTTGTCAAAATAAAATTTTAAACGTTTAAAATCAATTACCTGGAGCAGTATGAAAAGCAATTTCAGATGAAAGAGGCCCATAGCCTTTGTTGTTTCTTGCTTGAATTTTAAAATAATAAGTAGTATCTAAAGTAAGGCCTTTCAAAACTGTTGTCATTTTGTCGCCAACAACACCTTCAACAACCCAATCACGGTCTCTTTGTGTATTATCAGTTGTGTAAAATATCACATAACCTACAATAGAGGAACAATTGTTCAATATTTCAACTTAAAATTAAATATCATACAAAAAAGACTAACATTTATAATGTTAAATTTCTTGAAAGAAATAAAAGATAACTTCCTACAATATCAGAACACATGTGTAATGATCACAAAATCAGTACAAAACAAATCAAACTGATGTGATATTTCAAAATTATATTATACAATATTCTGCAAAATGTAAGTATCTATCTATCATTTCTAGGATTTAAGAAACTTAGGATAACATTTTCAACAATCTCAAGAAGTTAAAGTTTACAACAAATCAATATCAAAGTTAGTTTGCAACTGAAGTCATATTTTTAGCATATATGTACATGCATCAATAACAAACATGCAAGAACTAAATTGGATCCTACCTTTTTTTTTTTTTTTTCCCAACAAGTAAATCTGGACAACAAACTATGAATATTAATTTAGCAAACATGGGTCACAAACGTAAACCAACAAAAACATACGAGTATAAACTCTTCAATGATGATCTATACACTTCTATCTAATGTCAATAAATTCTGCCTAATTATATAATTCTACTAAATTCCCAGTTTTAAAATACATAACTCTATTTTTCACATATTTTAGTGCATATGTTATTAGTATTACACATACTTAATGATCATACTCTACCTGTAATGTGACCATTAGGTTGCTTTGGAGGCTGCCAATGTAGATTTATTTGCGAGGCATCGTCTTCTGATGCAACTACAGTTAAATCTCTCGGAGGTGATGAAGGAGCTAGAAATGAAGCATTTAAATATGTATACCACAGAAAATTTTTTAAAAGTTTCACAACAATATTTTAAAAGGACAACTTTAAAAAAAAAATGGAGGTATTATAAAACTTGTCTTTAAAATAAATAAATAAATAAATATAAAAAAGGAGATAAAAGTTGGGGGGCGGGGAGTAACTATTCAAAATCAGTTTCTGACTGGAATGATGACATAGATAACATGATTTTTGATATTGTGACAAATAAAAACCATGGGCAATAAATGGAAAAATATATTAATAATCATGTCAAGTACTGGTAGCAAATTTACTCAATTTATAGATACTTTTTACATGTATTTCTAATACCTTTAACATATAAGTGAATAATATGAACATATCTATAGGAAAACTGGTTCTGATGGTCAATTTCTAGCTACTTGGTTTCACCATAATTAATGCAGAACATAACAAGAATAGTACTTCAAACGAATAAATTATAGTCCTCTCATCTGCCACATATACTCAAAACACTACAAAAAGAATTTTAAAAATCATTAATTCCATTTGATACTAAAATTACATGATGGATAAAATTAATTTAAAGCATATATAAATATATAATACAATTAAAAAAGAGAAAAACTTTTTCTTAAAAAAAATTCAGGTCAGAATCTAATTATTCAACACTCAAACTGAACTAATAAAGAAAATGGTTGAAATAATTAAATCTGCTAAATTTCAATTTATTTAACCTCTTATTCTTTCTTACACAAATTGAAATAATCCTATCTATATTTAGATCTATATAAAAATATTAATAAAAAAATCTGTAGTCTTAAAATGCTACAATTAAAAGTAAAAGATCTCATTCATTTCACTGGTCAGTATTTTAGGAGCCATGAGAAAAAGAAATTAGCCATTATCAAACATTTTGAAGTTAAATAAGATAAAAAGTTTGCAAAAAATAACAACAAAAAAGTAAGGTAACAGAAATGATAAAAAGACAAAATAATCTAGTTAACAGAATAGCTGTTCAAAATGAGAGCTGATTTACAAAATGAGCAATTTTTTCTCCAGTTAGAGAAAATTATTTAAAAGCTGAAACCTCTCTTCTTTTTCAGATTAAATAAATGTAAATACAGGTAAAATATAAGAGTATTCTTATTTAATGTAATATATATTATTTATAGAAATGGGTAGAATGTCAATAACTAAAATGAAATAATAACAGAAGTCTTCAAATACCCAGTTTGTTTTCACTGACAAGGTAATAAAAATTAACCAAAACTCATCAGAGCATTAAAATGTTTACTGGTACATGTATAAAAATAAAACTGCAAAAAAAATTTTTTTAGAACTACAGAAACTCTAAGTTGCTATTAACTCCTTCAGCCCCAGATTATTCTATTCACAAATGAGAATAGAATAGTCTGGGGCTAGTTGGCTGGTTCTCAAACTCAACCATGAATTAAACAGATGATCGAACCATGAATTTATCATTTTTACTACAAAATGAAACAAGGCCAATCAGTTAGATGTTATACATAATTTACATCTGGTAGGGGGTCTACGATAAAATTGTGACATTTGCAGTGTACACCTGGGGCTGAAGGGGTTAATTCCAATTTAGATTATTAATTCCAATTTAGACTGGAAGAATTACTGAATTCTATAAGCACTAAAACTGTGCAGTTGAACTTTGGGGATTGCTATTTTATCAAGAACATATACTCCTCATACATACAGTGGCCCCTGAACAACAAACTTGGACTCGAGATTTTGCCAATAAGACTCCCAAAAACTAGACAGTAAAGTGCTCTGGTCATTAACCTTAACTATCCTCATTATAAAAATATATATCTTGAAAAAGAATATCGAGATTCTTTTACTCTGATTCCATGGAACATTACTCAAGGCTTTAAATGCACAAACAATTCACAGATTTATCATTACATTCAATACAGTTAGTGTTAAATTTGATTGAAATCAAAACAGACAATAACTGATTTTTTATATTCCTTAGTATACACAAATGTATATTAATACCTAATATTTAATACTTAGGCAACAAATATGCTATTTGTTATGCAAGTACAATCAAAATAAAAAAAATTTTAAGCTAATAGATAAAATAAAATTACGCTTACCTGCTTCTTGGGTTGAATTAATAACACTCATACTCCATTTGCTTTCTCTGCGTCCTTTAACAACTTTCACAGAAAATTCATATTGAGTATTTGGTTTCAAGTCATCTATCATGCAGTTCAAATCAGTAGAGTTAAAATAACGGTACTTTGGACTTGATGAATAAGTGTAAGTAGTATAGCGAACAGTATAAAATCTACTATCAGTGATCAGTTGGTTGCGAGAAAGAGTTGTATCAGTCCAATAGAGTACTACAGTAGAAGATGACAAAACATAAGCCTTCAGACCAACTGGTGGAAGCATTGGAGTAAGAGGTTCAGGAGCTATGAAATAAAAAGATGAAATACTTATTTTAAAACAAATCTATATTTACTTATGAATAACTATTCTTCATACTCATTGTTTATTAGGTACATACTCATTGTTAATAGTTTGATTTCTCATTTTCTAAAATGAAGGAAAGAGTCATTGTTATATTCCAGTAAAACTGACATTTGATAACTAGAACTATGTTCTTCACTTCTCACTACAATCGAACCCTGTTATAGCAAACCCGGTATATAACGAACGAAAATTTTGGACCTGTCATTTTCCTATTATGTGTAATTTAATTAGTAGTGTGTCAGTTTAATGTAATCAATTTTAGTTGATTTAATTCATTAATTAACAATTTAAATAGATTTTATCATTTTTTAATACACCATTATTGAATACAAATTGTAACTAATGAGTTATACATTTTGTGAACTCTAGCATTTTTCTTAACGGCTTGGTTATAGCGAATCACTGGATAAAGAGAACAAAACCTTTGATCCCTTGAAGTTTGTTATAACGGGGTTCGACTGTATACATCCTAAAACTAAATGTTGTTTTTCTTCTAAACCTTAAAATAACTATATCTGTAAACAAATTTTTATACATTTACTTGTTAACACTTTTAAATAACAATTTTGTTTCAATAGTGTAGGTTTTCATCATACAGCATACCAGAACTTTAGACCCTGATTAAATGATAAAACAACCAAAAGTGACATGTTAGGAAAGTAGAGATATTTAATTACATTCGCAAAAAATTTATTCAACAGTCCTTCATAAAACAGCAATAATAAATAACCTACACTTTGAAAGGTTGGTAAGAACAAATATCAAATTGCAAGTATGAAAATTAGAAAATAAGAGATCAAAATAACTGTGAGTATAACAAGCATACAAGATACTAATAAAAGAAATTAAAAAATAACATTTTTAATGAGATTAGAAAAAACATGTACATTGTTAATAGAAATACACAAAATATTTCCTTACTTGTTTCAACTTCTGTTTTTACAGTTTCATAAACAGCCCTTCCACTTCCAACTTGATTAAATGCCCTGAGACTAATAACATACTCACTGGAAGGTTCTATGCGGAGGGGGAAAAAAAGCAAAAATTGAAAGTCGTAAATACAAACCAAGATAAGTATGACAAAAGAACAAGTTTATGCATGAAAAATTTTATTCATCCACACACAACTACAAGATATAAAATAATTACTACATAATCTATATACATAAAACAGTTCCATGACTGACTGACAGATAACGCACAGACAAAACCGCTGGACCTAAAGGGCTGAAATTTCGCATGGCGATTCTTCTTATAGGGTAGGGGTGCAATAAGAAAGATTTTTGAAAAAATTCGTCTTAGATTTTTTTAAATTAAATTTTTAAGCTGCTTTTGTAATTTTTTTTAAGTTTGCATTTAAAACAATAATTTGAGGGTTATAAAATTTATATCATGAGAAAGATCATAAAAATTCCTTTAAAATGAAATCTTTTTTGAATCTTTACCTTCATTTTCTGACTTTTGGTGAATTTTTAAAGATTAATTTTTAGAATTTAATTTATTAAATGCTGATCATATGGTTTCTTTTCCTTTTGTGATACTTTAAATAAATTTTGCGTCATGGGCATAAGAACGAAATAAACTGACAAAAAAATATTAAAATACAATACAGGATAAAATTTAACCACTAGACTAATTGAGATAGAAGTTTTTTAAGAATTTAATTCAAATTAGTATGTTTTGTGGATATTAAACACACAAATTAATTAAATACATTGACCATTGTATTTAATTTGAATATCTTCTTCTACTCTTTTAAATTATTTTGTCTATGAAAATATCCATTATGATTTATATATATATTGATATTGATTGGAGGGGGGGGGGGGCATTAATTGCATACATTGACCGTTGTATTTATTATAAATATATTTGCTTTGTTTTGTTTTTGGCATTAATTGCATACATTGACCATTATATTTAATTTGAATGTACTCCGTATCAAAGCACGGGTATTCAGCTAGTAATACATACATCACATTCAGTTAAGCGAAGTGACAACATAAATAAAACTTACAGTAATCAGTAGTAATACCCTTATTTAAATAAAGCCTGGAAGAATTATACTTACGGAGATTTATTATGTCAAAATATCTGTGTGTTTCATCCAAATGTTTAGTGTAGACATCCGGAAAACCAATGCCCCAACCAATAGTGTATCCTCTTACAATTATAGTTTGATCTTTTGGAGGTGCCCAGCTGACGAAAATTGAGTTGGATGAAGGCCTAGCTCGTAAAGCACTTGGCATATCAGGAACTTTATTTTCTACATTTAAATTAGTAAAATAAATACAAGAATTAAAATTTGTGTGCTATATTAAATATTTCATTGCATACCAATTAAAACCTTTTAAATTAATCATGACACACATCAATATGGGGATATGAACAAATGTTATTTATGGCACATACATATACATACACATAGAGTATTTAATGATCTTTTGTTATGGTAATATCTCACAATCAGTTACATTCAATCATAGCAAGTGGGCTACAATTACATTTTTTTACAAATATGTATTTTCCACAGCCATTAATTATAAACTTAAATTCTCCTCACTTTAGATATTTATACTATTTCTCTAATTACTTGTCCAAGAGTCACATCTTGAATTTGCACATCCACTTACATTCAACAGCATTAGCTTTATAGTGAAAGTTGCTTTTATCTCAGTTATATGATCAGTTCCTATTACTTTCCCCCACCCTCAACCCCCTAGTATCAGAATGTTCTCCCCGTTTATATTCTGTTCACACTCAAAATTAAATTTGTTACAAAAGCTTGCACTCTCCATAGATTTTATTCATTTAATTTTAATAAAACCTGCATTAGGAAGACATTACACTGTCAAAAATTATGATATTTAAGAATGTGAAAACTGAACATAAAATTAGCTATTTTTTTAAGCAGAAATTCTGCAACTTATGTTTTTCAACAAGTACTTTTCTTCTCAATTGTTCCCTATTATTGTATTAATTAGTATGTTTCTCAGAAAGGCAGAATTTCTAGTATTTCAATCCATCCTTTCTACTTCCAAAATCATAATGCAATTCTTACCCAGGGAATTCTTTTACTACCATGAAATTCCTTAACATATTTTTTAAATAAGGCGAATTGTATATAAAAACTGAAACTGATACAAATGCTTGTTATTTTACACACATATTTACAAAAACTAAAAAAAATATATATGCAAGTAAGTTTTTTTATAAATCAAGCTATCAAAAATTATAAATTTAATTAATCCAATAGAGAATAGACAAATGAGTTGATTCTTGTATATTCTAATAAAACGAAATAAGTTTTGTAAACAAATATACAGTTTTAAGTCTTTTCAGTATCATTCAGTAAAATAACACTAAAAAGACAACTTCACTGCGATGAATTTAAACTTTTCAATAATACAAATAAAAATAGAATTACCCAAATAAAATTAGGAAAATATATAAACATTCGACTTCTAAAACAAACTAGAATCTCATAAAACAGAGAAAGAAATTACCATAGAGATCATTTAGGTGTGTTTCTGCAGACTTCCAATCAGTGTATGGCCCACTGCCATTAACTGATAAAGCTGCAATTTTCACCATATACTGAGCTCCTTTCTCTAAATCTGTAATAAAAAATAAAAAAAAAAATAAAAAAAAAAAAATAAAAAAAAATAAAATAAAAAGTAATTGAATGAAATATGAATGCATAAAATATAGTGCAATCTAAAACATATATATATGAAACATCTAGGATTGTTTGTTGGACAGATGGCAGATGGACAAACAAACAAAATGAATGAACAAATTTTTATTACACATCAACCAGTTTCTTAAAGTATGAAAGAAATACTAAAATTTATCTATACAGTTTTAGTATCAGCTTCTTTCAACAGACAAAAATCTCAATTGCATAAGAAAATGAATAAACATTTCCATGGCTAACCTGTAAGGGAATAAGATCTCCTACTTCCATCAGTAGTTAAAGTTTCTCCTCGTTTTCCATTTCTCTGTTTGTAGCGTATCTTGTATCCAGTAATGATGCCATTTTGATACCTTTTAGGTGGTGGTTCCCATCTCACAATAATGCTCTGCAGGAAACATTCAAGTAAATAAAACCATACAGTCCAAACATAAAAAATTGTAGATGCAGTACAACCTCCAAAATCTGAAATTGTTCAGGACACGGCAATTCCGAATTTGAGAGGTTTTTAAATAACACTACAAAATTTTAGGAGAAAAAATAAAAACACTTAAAAAAAATGTAAAATGGTTTAGTTAGTAAATAAACCTAAATACAGAACATAAAATTACATTATAATTTAAACATTTCAGTCAATAATGTATGTTGCTTTAGTTCTGGCTTATTAGAAATTATTTTTTCTTGAATCCTATATAGTGCCATAGTTTCATGATCCGAGATAAAATTCCGGTGTTCTAAGGCTAATATTGTTTTGTCTAATGATTTTATCAGGCCTTCCGTTGAGATTCTTTCATTTCGGGGCATTCTGAATCACTTTCACAATCGCTGTCATCATAACCTTTGATATTTACCACTATCAATAATTTCAAAATCGCTCAGAGAACCGACGATCAGCACATTTTCGTCGATGTCTAAAACTTCCTGTATGTCTGATTTATCCAAGTTAATGCTGCCTTTATTTGCCCATTCTACTAATTCTGCTATTTCAGCTTCTTACCCAGACACTTGAAGGCCTTCAAAATTGCTGCTGTCTCTTTCTTCAAAGGAAGCGCATTTTTTACTGATAATTTTGGTAGCGACAGCTATCAGTAAAATGGAAAAGTAAAATTGGCCATTTATTAAAGCATTCCAGATTGGGGAGGTTGTACTGTATTAGGATTCAAAATCTGTGAAATGTAAATACTTACTGTAGAACTAGCGGCTTCAAGGGTAATATTTTGTGGTGTTTCAGATGGTACTAAAAAAAAGCAATAAATAAATTTAGAAAATTTTAAAAAGTTGCATAAACATGAATGCATCCAATGAATTGAGAGAACATTCATGTACACATAGTCATCAAAAAAGAAAATTCTTCAACATAATCCATACCCATAAATACAAAAAATAAGTTAAATAATGATTCATACTATACACTTAAAATGAATTATTATAATAGAAGTTAATTTTCTTTTGTTTATTTTAAGTACAACACATCTGCTATTGTACTATGTTCAAAGCAACCCTTAATGCAAAAATTGTATAACTATGTTGTAAATTTAATTGACTATTTCAAAATGAAATTAAAGTAAACAATTTGATTATTTTAATCAAAATTAGATGACATTCTGCACATTTATCAATAGAAAAAAACAGTATTATGGAGCATTGAATAACTTGATTATTGAGATTCATCCTCAAAAGTAAACATATTATTGACAAGATTTTATATTCATTTACATCATTTCATTAGTGTTTTAAATAATACAAATAGAAACTACAACTTTTGATTCAAAAATCACTTTCAGTCAAAGTCGCACTTTTTTTTAATGACTGCTATAGGATGCAAAAATGAATCATCCAATAACAAACTGGTATATAGGAGCACAAGAACTGCAATAGCAACTACAAATATGCTTAGCTACTTATACTTGTATTTTAAGCAGCTAATTTTCTGATTAGTTCTGAAATGTCAGGTTGAATATTTCCTACACAGCTAGAATTAACTGCATATTGGACTGAGAAGTAGAGTGATCTAATAAATTAAACAATACTGGCCATTATTAAATTCTGCATGATAAAAGAAATGCCTAGATTTCGTTCATTTTATTCCTTTGGAATCACCTTTCTGAAACAGTATCTAATACCAATAACTGTAAAATAAAGAATATCAAAATTTCAAAAGCAGTCACATAACATACATAACTTGGGCTTGAATTCCTTTTTTAAAAAATCATGAATAGCCTAAAACCAACCTTTTAAAAAAATACATGTAAATATTAAAAAATTGAAGGCTATAAAAATGGGAAGGTAAACATGTATTTTTGCATGTTAAAACATATAAAATTACTACTGTTTTTTAAAGGGTAATTTTACTTGGCACAAACTAACAGGCAAAAAAACAATTTAAATATCTAGAACTAATCTTAGACATACTGTTAACAAGTAGTTTTACAATTAGAATTAATGAGCAATACACAGGTGTGTGGTATAGAGCTCAATTCAATGATAGCATCTGCACTAAATTTGTAAAGTAGAATAAGGAACAAAATCTTACTATTAACAGCTGAAGGTAAACCGATGTTAGTTTGTCAGTCAGCAGACACGGGGACAGGCTAATCTCGCAAACCGAGCATAGCAGGAAATTGCGACTGGTACCGATGGACGTGGACGGACAAGACGCATGCACTGGTGCCACCCTCAACTTTCAAAACTTTAAACTTTTTTAATTATTAAATTAAAACCGCCTAACTCAAAAGAAGTGGACAGCAGAAACAGATGACATTCCGGGTGGGCCAGCTCCTTTCCGTTTCGCAAATTTCCACTATTTTCATGTATGCAAAATTAAACTTTTTCGCCCACCAATCGACAAATTTTTTTATTTCCATGTGTTTTACAACTCTTCCATCTTTAATGATATACACATTTTTATAGAGTTAAAATTGTTTTTCATTGCAAAGGAAGCTTTTTCCCCAAAGCAGTTTTCCGAATTTCATGACATCGACAATTTTGATGGACAAATATTTCGGTTTTCTGCACCTATTAATGTCAATTTTACGATTTATCGGCATTTGCTAGATGTTCAGCTTCCAAAATATACCAAATACAATTAATAAAATAAATGTTATCATTCTAAAAAAGCGTACTTACAAAACTCTCCTTTGAAATTTCCCATGCTGATCGCCATAGTATCTTAATGTAACTGAATGGGGAGTTCGCAATTTTTCGACTAATTATTTTACTCATTAATAATTCCAGCAAGTTCGGGGAATTTGTTTCTAATTAATGAGCAACTGATGAGGATTCTTCCGCCACCAATTTTGAATTCCTGAGAACTGTCTTTCTATTCTTTTAAGCACTTTTTCGCCCATGAGATTTTCTATTTACATCCGGCCATGTTGCCAAAATGAAAAATTATTAGTTGAGAACGAGTCATTTAATAATTGAAATCCAGAAATAATTTTAAAGCACCAGAAATAATTTTAGTTTCAGGAAAGGAGAAGTTAAAACCTTTAGAATTTTTTTCTAATTGAATGAGCTTCTTTCTTTGTTTAAAAAGCAAAATTTGAAAGAATTATTTCAAAAGCCAAAAACCAAAATTTGAAAAAGAGAATTTTAAATCATTATTTTATTTTTAAAATAATGTATTTTTAAAAGTGATTAAACAGTTTTCAATCTTTAAGAAATAAAACCATTTCATTTTAAATCGAAAATGCAACACATCGGGTTGCCACTCAGCTAGTTATAATATATTAGTAAAAAAATTATGCATATGGTTGCTTTTCCATGCATAGCAACATTTATTATATTCATAGTTTTCAATAAAACAAGTTCTCAAAAAAAATGTTTTTTTTAATCTATATAAATAAAAGAAAAAATTTGTCAGTCACCGGAACAATTCCAGGTAGACTGTTTCCGGTACGGCATCCGTTATGAAATTATGTTTCAAAATGTCGAAATCGATGTTTGTTTTTTTTCTTTCCCATGAAAGTACAGAAATGTTACATATTTGGAAAGAGCTTTAAAAACTGATAATTTTTTGGGGGTACACTTATTCTGTTCCTTTAATAGTTTTAGAGATATTTCAATTCTAAATGCATACTCCACTGATCACAGTTGTCCGTACAAAATGTCATCTGCCATGTTTTAAAAGTTAAAATCGATGTTTTTTTTTTTATTCATGAAAGTACATGAATTTACATATTTAGAAAGAGCTTTAAAAGCTGATAATTTTTTCTGAGTACACTTAATCTCTTACTTCAATAGTTTTAGAGTTATTTGGATTCTAATGAGGCATCTCCTGTGAGATCATCCATCTTTGATGATGTAAACAAAGTGTGATTCTCCCTAAAAAATGAATCACTGAAAAGAAATGTTTCATTGTGTGTCTAATTTTTAATTCTTTTTCTATTTTTCAATATTTTTAATTCCAGCTTTTAAATCATAAATAGATCATTTGAAGATGTACTGACTTTTTTGGGATTTTTCAGCAATTAAAAGTGAAAAAAAATTAAAATTCAAGTGAATTGTGATTTGATAGCTGGGCGAAGCCCGGCTAGTTAATAAATAAATAAAACTTTCTTTTTTTTACAGCTAAGTCTCATATACTGTTATAAATATTTTTCCCTGGCTGTTCAATTCACAAACTTATGTAATCTGAAAATCAGTAAGATCAACCATAAAGTATTTCTTCAGAAGTTTCTAGAGAGGAAAGGGAGGAAATACTATTATAGAAGAAAAGAAAGGGAAAAGAGAGAGAGAGAGAGAGAAGTTTTCATACCATCAGCATATGTTCTTACAGTGACTTCTTCAGTATTGGAACCAACTCCATTTATGTTTAATGCAGCAACCCAAAAAGTGTAGTTTGTATACTTTTTTAAGTTACGTAGTTCGTAGTTAGTTGTATTAGTTAAAACTTCATGTTCCTCTGGTGATTCAGACTCAGTAAAATACAATTTGTAGTTGACTATGGGCTCTTTAATAGAATCTGGTGGTTTCCATCTAACTAAAATAGAAGTTGAGCTCAAAGGAATTGCTGCTATAGAGCTTGGGGAATTAGGTACCAAAACTGCAATTACACAAAAATAAAAAAATATGAGCATTACATGAATCAATATCTATATATATAAAACAGTTCCGTAACTGACTTATTCACTGACTGACATACAATGCACAGACCAAACCGCTGGACCTAAAGGGCTGAAATTTTGCATGGTGATTCTTCTTATAGTGTAGGGGTGCACTAAGAAAGATTTTTCAAAAATTCTTAGATTTTTTAAAATTAAATTTTTAAGCTGTTTTTTTTTAACTTTTTTTACGTTTGCATTTAAAATAATACTTTGAGGGTTATAACATTTATAACATGAGAAAGATCATAAAAATTCCTTTAAAATGAAATCTTTTTCGAACCTTTACCTCGATTTTCTGATTTTTGGTGAATTTTTAAAATTTAATTTATTAAATGCTGATCACGTGATTTCATTTTCTGGTACTTAAAATAAATTTATCGTCATGTGCATAACAACTAAATAGACAAAAAATAATTTTTTTTTTCTTTCTAATGCAGCAAACGATTGGACATTATCCAAAAAAATATTAAAATACAGTCAAAGAAATGTTCTACAAACTGTACTATATTAACTGTACTATATTCTTTAGTATTCTTTATATTAGATTTAATTTGAATATTTTTTTCTACATTATTTTATCTATAAAATTATCCTTTACGATTTTCTTATAAATATATATATATATATATATTTTACATCAATTGTATACATTGATCGTCGTATTTATCATATAATATATATATATATATGTTTGGCATGAATTGCATACATTGACCGTTGTATTTAATTTGAATGTACTCCGTAGTGAAGTATGGGTTTTCAGCTAGTTTTTTAATAAAATTACTAGACAAGTAAAAAAAGGACACAAACATAAAAAATGTTAATCTACAATTTGACAGTCAGAATGAATTTTTTTAAAAAATGGGAATAAAATAAGAAATTAAATTTAGCTCTGCAATGTGTGACATTATATACTACGGTATAATATATTTTACTTCATTTTATTGATATCTTTTTATAATAACACCAAATACAAATTTAACATCTTAATTTTACCAACAAGGATTGATCAATCGATCAATCAATCCAGCCATCTCTCCAACCATTCATATTATTATTTTTTAAATTATCATTATTATTATTAGATGGTAAAATTTGAATCAGTAAAGTTTTATAACAGACAAAATGGAAAGGCATTGTGATTATTATCATTATTACTATTATTATTATTATTATTATTATTAAAGGGTAATTTTTGAATCAGTGGTGTTTAATAACAGACAAAATAGAAAAGCATTTGGTCTGGCTAATCTAAGCCAGACACTTTTATTATAATCTCTGTCTTCAATAATTCAAAATTTTATATTATTTAGACTACAATCATTAAAAAAATATTTTGCCTAATAACACTATTGTTTATTTATTTAATTAATTTTTTTGGAAGGGGCGGGAGAGTTGATTAATCTATGTACTTGAAACAAAGAAAAGAAAATGCATATAATAATGTTATTACATAAATATTTAGCTAAGATGTTAGTAAAAATATAGTCCCAAACTCTGAATTTCTCAAATGAACATACTTATAAAAAGAGATAGGAAAAGAACCTTACCATCAGCATCTGTGGTAACAGTAAGTTCAGCTGATGACTTTCCAGGTCCATTTTGATTATAAGCAATTATTCGGAAGACATATTTTGTTGCTGGTAGTAACCCCTGGATATTCACCTCTTCTACTCCAGTTGTATTAGTTACACGCTCACTGTAAATTAAAACAGATACCATTAAATAAAAAACTATGTGAACATGTTCTGCATTTCAATGAAACAGCTGAAAAATTTAGGCATATAAAATGTAGCACTACTTCTCAAAAATATTTAATCTTAGATTTGAACAGGGCCTTAATTACAACAGTATAAAATAAGATCTCCAAACATAAACGATGATAAAAGAGCTTTTTATTTATTTATTTTTTATCATTAAAGTTATCAAATAAGTGATTTATAAAAACAAAATATAAATAAATATTCCCAGATAAAAGTTTATTACTTTTATAAGTATTTACATCCATTATCAAGAGTACAATGAGCAAACCATTCATTGAAACACATGGAAACTATATAAAGAAAATGTAATAGGAGAGAAAAGAATAAAGACATGTAATTGCAGGGAAGCAAATTTTCTCCAGATACTTAACTTTTTCCTTATGAGGGGTGGGATAGCATGTATCCCAAGAATGAATATGTATGTATGTATATATATATATATATATATATATATATATATATATATATATATATATATATATGTATGTATGTATATATATAACCCCATTAATGGCCATTCTTACAAAGAGGGTATGAAATTTCCCATTTTAAAGAAAGAATCAGTAAAATTGGCCCCGTAAGCTAAAGGTTAACGTAACAAATAAAATTAAAATGTGCTAAGTATATTATTTTTGAAAAACAAAAATAATTAAGCATGACATGAAAATAAACATACCGAGTAGAACTTTCCTCTCGAAAATAAACTGAATAGGCAACAATTTCTCCATTTTTCTCATATGGGGGCTGCCATGATAAAGCAATGAAACGTGTAGCCACAACTGCTGCTGTCACATTCAATGGTTCAGATGGTGCATCTTTGTGATACTGGAGCTGACCTGGAGTTTTGAGATAGAGTGGTGCAGTTACAGGAGCAAGAGTGGTAGAATCAGAGGAAACTTTAGTATTGTTAAAATAGTACATTTAGTTAAAGATTAAGAATTGAATAATGAAATGAACAGAAAGCAGATGAGAAAAGATTGGAAATATTGTTTAAAGAAAGAAAAGAAAAGAAATAAAACAAAAACAAAAAATTAAAATAAATACAAAATCATAATAAAATCAAAGTAAAATATCAAAACAAAATTAACAAAACATTTAAATTTATTTGCATTCACAAGTGAAATATTACCAGAGAACTGGGAAAAAATAAGATTACATTCCATCATTCGGATTGAAAAATAATAAAATGAAAATTTTAAACTGAAAAAAATTACAAGTTTTTTTTCTTAAAGAATCTACTTTATTTTTGTGTTTATCTCTAACAAATTTTGTTTATAATAAAAATTATGACTGTGTATGTCTTGAATTCTTTTTTAACTTACACAATTCTTTGCCAAAACATGTACAGGTATATTAAAACATACTTTCAATATTAAGATTACAAGCAAATGTTAAACCTAAAGCAATACTTACATACACACAAATACAGCTTTTATCTTAATTTTTTATATTACTTTTGATACTATCTCACTGAGTTTTATAAATTATTTTCAAGTACGAGAAGTATTTTAATTAAACTGAGTATTTTGAGTCATTATCTTTTACTTAAATTTACTAATGAACACAAATTATATTTTAAATGACTTAACTTCAATTATTGTTTTATAATGTTTCATTCTGTGTGGCACTTCCTCACAAATTATCACTTGCATATAAAACAACTTGGCTGATCTGGAATACAACCTGAGATAGTTGCCTCTCTAAATAGTACCAGGACATCAAAAGCTACATTTTTATCTTATAGCTAATACCACATGCACATTTCTTCTCATTGAAGAGAGACCAGGTTAATCTTGATCACTAATCAAAATTATAAATATTTTTCTAATTATATATTTTTATAATGTCTCCTTCTTGGAAGTACTTCTTAATAATTTAACACTCTCAACTTAAAAAATAACTGGGCCAACTCAGGAACTGAATTCGAGATGTTCCACATTCCAAAAAGCTTTGCCACATTAAAACCAGATTAACTACATTAACAAACCTCACAGTTTTTTTACATTAAATAAATTATTACCTTTCCACAAAAAGGAAAATATTTTAGACTTTTAGACATTTAAAAAGAAATATCAAAGTAATTGGGCACTAATTTTTGCCAAGATACCTTGTTTCTGAGCATGCGTAAGAGATTTTTAAGAACTTACCAGAGTTGATGACTATTAGTTGAGCAGATGACTGAATACTTCCTGCAGAATTAGTAGCAAAGCACTGATAAATTCCAGAATCTGCCTTGACTAATCCTAAAATCCTCAAATTCCGTCCATGAATAATTTGTAAATAATCATTTGGGATTATAATATCACCATTTTTAAACCATTCAAGAATTGGCATGGGGTTTCCATAAACTTCACACTTGAATTCTATATCTTCTTTTTCATGGGCATATTTGCTTATTGGTTTCTGTGTGAAATATGGAGCAACTGTAAAAGGATTATATACATTAAATAATTATTTAAACTGAGTGAAACAAAATGTTTAATTCAAGGAGACAAATAATTAAAAAAATATATATAGACATTATTTAAAACCATGAAAGCAGAATATATAATTAAATGGATCTATAAATAAACTGTAAATGAACAGTTTCCTGATTAAAAAATTAAGAATTTATAATTTAATTAAATGACATAATCACTATTGAATGGGCTGGTTTTGCTAAACATACTCAGAGAGATTAATGTAACTATTACTGAAGTAATTCAAGAGCTTTGTAAAAAGAAAAAACACTGGAATTAATTCTTGAAATAAAATTTTATAAACACCCATTGAATTTTATTGAACTTGCATCAAAGATATTTTTATCCATTCAACTCATCTACCCCCAAAATTAAATCCTAAGTGCACTCCTGCATATGATGTCCATAATGTGAAGATGGAAACAACTCAAATTGACATCCTGCTGAGCATCTAGAACAGGAGTGGGATGAAGTTCCTATATTTACATGGTAAAAGCCATGGAAGTGTGTAAGGTGAAGTAAATCCATTCTACAGAAGTGTGAAAACTTCGAAAAGACAATTCAAAGGGAAAATACATCTAGGCAAACAAGTGTTGAGGATGAGCCAGGGAAAGGAAGGCCCTGTTCAAACATTGAAGGCAACATTGTGAAGAAAGTTAGAGATTATACTCTCAGATAAAAAGAGACCTGCAGAACTTGGTGCATTGCTAAGACAAGTATTTGGATTTGAAGGAGGTCTTGTAGAGAAGACTTAACATTCATGGCAAGTATCATGATACTAGACCAACTTTTCTCTGCTCCGGACAAAAACTTGTACATAGTAAAAATGGTACCATTTATTCCAATTTTGTTAAAAATAAAATCAATAATGTAAAAATTAAAACAATTAATAAATCCAAGGTATATCTTTACCTAAGATATCAACTGCAACACTTGTATCTACAGAATCTTCACTATTTTGAGCTCTGCACATGTAAGTCCCAGCATCTTTTTCAGACACATTTTCAACAGAAAGACTGCCAGAACCAATTATATGCAGTCTACTACCTAAATAACTGTTAAAAAGAAAGACATATGTATTACAGAATGCACATTAAAATGCCTGACACAATTTTAAACATTTATCAATTCTTCTTTCATTTAAAACACAACAGGCACAGAAATCAAAACTAGAACATCCTGTGCATTAAAACAGTATCCTTAAGTCATCCTTACAGTAATAAGACTAAAAACTATTTCATATACATATATATATATATATATCTATACTTATATATAAAGAGAGAGAGCGATTTTGTACGTGGAGGGTAATCTTCAGAACCACTGTACCTATTTGAAAAATTCTTTCACTGTTTGAAAGGTACATTATTCCAGATGGACATAGGCTATATATTATGTATATCTGATCAGTATAAATAAAGTTAGGGGCTTAATCCTAACAATCTCCATTCTTTCCGCTACTGTCCTATACCGCTTTTTGTGCCGAAGTATTCAACGATCCTTAGCGTGGTGCTATCTATACTTATATATAAAGAGAGAGAGCGATTTTGTACGTGGAGGGTAATCTTCAGAACCACTGTACCTATTTGAAAAATTCCTTCACTGTTTGAAAGGTACATTATTCCAGATGGACATAGGCTATATATTATGTATATCTGATCAGTAGAAATAAAGTTAGGGGCTTAATCCTAACAATCTCCATTCTTTCTGCTACTGTCCTATACCGCTTTTTGTGCCGAAGTATTCAACGATCCTTAGCGTGGTGCTATCTATACTTATATATAAAGAGAGAGAGCGATTTTGTACGTGGAGGGTAATCTTCAGAACCACTGTACCTATTTGAAAAATTCCTTCACTGTTTGAAAGGTACATTATTCCAGATGGACATAGGCTATATATTATGTATATCTGATCAGTAGAAATAAAGTTAGGGGCTTAATCCTAACAATCTCCATTCTTTCCGCTACTGTCTTCTACCGCTTTTTGTTCCGAAGATTTCAACGATCCTTAGCGTGGTGCTATCGCGGTGGGCTTCTGTTCTGACGCTAGCGGTTCGAACCTGGCAGTTCTCCGGCACGACTTTTTCTTTCAAAAAAATTATTTTAATTATTAACTAACGTAAAATTAATTTAAGGTATTATTTAGGTTATTATTAAGGTAAATAAATATTTACAATTTATTGGCTATCAAATGGAAATTTATTGGTATAATATTTTGTTCAACCCGGACAAAGTCGGGACAGGCCGCTAGTATATATATATATATATATATACAGAGGCTGTTCACACATTTTTTAGACGATGTATATTGTATTCACAAAACTAAATTACATAAAATTCTTGTGTTTTAAATGTTCTATTTGACATCCCTTATTCTGAACTATCTTTCGACACCGCAATTTCCAGGATAATAATGCCTTTTGAAGTGTCAGAAGAGGTATTCTATCCCATTCCTCCTGAACAGCTTTCCAGAGTCCTGTAAGGGTTTTGGGACGACGTTTGGATAATGCAGATTTTAAAAGTCCGAAAGCACAAAAATCCATAGGTGATACATCAGGAGATTTAGTAGGCATATCAGTGAAGGGTATGGCCTTGATACCAGTTTTTTGTTCCATTTCTTTTAGAAAATTTACAGTGGATTTTGATGTGTGACTGCTAGCTTTGTCCTGATGGAGTCTCACAGATTGATGGCACTGTGGGTAAAGCAATGGTATTTCATTCAGAAAAATTGGCGATAAAATATGTTTCTGATAGTATTTGGAGTTAATCTTGACATTTTTTTCCACTCTCTTTATTTTTAACTCGCCAATATAAGAAAAACCAGCAACAATCATGAATCCCTTAGAAAAACTTTCTTTCGATTCTTTGAACCATGTACTTAAATTTCTTTCTCCCCTTTTATGATAATAAATGGCTCTTTTTTTGTTGCAATCATTTAAATACACCCATGATTCCTCTATTGTGACAATTGTTTTCCATTTTTCTTTGGATAAGTGTTTCTCATATAGAATTCTGCAGCGTGTCCTGCGTTCAACAAAATGATTTGGAAGAAGACGATGCACATTACGTTTTTTCGCTTTCTTAAGATTTAAATCAACGTTTATCATTTTGTTTACAGTGGACACCGAGCATTTTAATGATTTTGCAACTGTCCTTTGACTAGGGGGATTTTCTTTTAACATTAAACATCGTACCTTTGCAATAGTCGAAGATGTCCGTTTTTTCCTTGGATACTTGTTTGGAATTTTTGTCCCACTTGAGGCTCCAATTTGACGTTTTTTTCCTTTCTTGTTGACGATATTACCTATTTTAGATATCACAAAACCATGACTCTCACATCATTTTTGGATAACGGAGTATGCATATTTCTCTTCAGAAAGAGCATAAATGTAGCCTTCGAACCACTGCTTTGTTAAAAACGCCATTTTGAATAAAAACAAAACTTTCAAGCCGTAGACAATAATTTTGACTTTTAAAAACATAGTACAATTACAATTATTTCTTTTGCAGCAAACTATTTTTTATTACCGCTTACCAAAATCGTCTAAAAAATGTGCAAACAGCCTCTGTATATATTACAAATATACTTTGAACATAATACACTTGAGTAAATATACCAGAAGTACCTGGACAACTCTGAATATGTAAATCTAACATGTCAAAGGGGACTCTTTGATGATCTGAACTTGTTTCTGCTGAAGGGCTGAGTCTTTTAACTATTTTCCCATAAACTATAAACCCTGAGAAGTACATAAACATTTTAAATGATTGTGAACTAACAATGTGGCAGTACTTTGGAATAAACTCTTGTTTCTTTCAGCATAGCCCAGACCCATGCCATACTTCAAGCTTTGTCACACTTTGGTTTGAAGAACAAAAAACACAAAATTTACATTGGCCTACTTAGAGTAAAGATTTAAATTCTATAAAACAAATACGATATGAGCTAGAATACCAAATTCATCTCCAACTGAGACTAACCTCCACTAACAGCTCTCTGACAGAAGCTTTAATCAAGGAATAGGGACAAATTCCAGCAGGCACATACCAGAAATTTGCCAAAAGCATACCCAGATGAGTCAAGGCAGTCATTGCAACCAAACGTGATTAAGCAGTTTTTTTTAATTATTCTTATTATTATTATTATTTCCTGTTTTAACCTATGTGACCAATTACTTATGGCTATGTATACAAATATATTCCAACAGAGAACAATTCACTTTTAACAAAAACAGGAACATTTAATAGTAAAACTTAACTTTCAACTGATATTTTAAATTTAAAGAAAAAACACAAATTTAACACATTATAACTATAAAAATAATTTCATTTTGAATAATGTACAAATACATTACAAAATCTCATAATTAGGAAATTAATCAAAGAAGGAGAAATATGGTAATTAAATATAGAAGATTTTCCAACAGAAAAAAAACATTTTAATACAACAACGGGGAAAGAAGTATAGCTAATAAACTTTCTAATCTTTGAATCTCTCACATCAACTGTTGCAAATAATACTACATGAATCAATTTAATAGCAAAATAAAAATATTGAATAGTTAAAATTTAATTTTGACCAGTAACTGAAATAAATACTTAAGTAAGTTAAAGTAACACGAGATATTTAATAATACACTATCTTACCTAAAATCAATAGTTTCCCCGTCTTTCAGCCAAACTATTGTAGGTTTCGGAAAACCATTTGCAGCACAATCCAAAGTCAAATTTTTGCCTTTCAGAATAACAGTTGTATTTGGAGGAGTAGCAACAAATTTGGGGGGTAAATGTAGATTTGCATTTGCTGTAAAAAATTAAAACAATAAATAAGTTATGGACTTAATATCATGTATAATTATACTTAAATTATTAAATTATATAATGTATTGAAAATATATATGATAATATATGAAAACGTAAACTACCACTCCCAGGAATAAAAACATAATTTTGCCTATGACTTCATATACAGTTTTATGACAATCACATTTACAGATAAGAAAAAAGGTCAAGTGCAAAATTTACACCTAAATTCTACTATGTATAAAACACATATTTAAAACAACTATAGGTTTTTATTATAGTATACACTCTTTTGTACTTCTTGAAAGTCAGATACGAAGCTTTACATAAACATATTTAAACTAAAAATTACATTTTTAATGAAGTTAACTACTAACAAATTCTACTTTTTATCTAAAACCTGATACCTATTTGAAGATAAATTACACAAGATAATCATTTGAATAAAATATGACAAACTAATTTTATAAATAATCCAACTGGTAACTCTGAATAACAAGAGAAATTATATGGCGTAAACTCCTCAAATTTCAAATACTTGGCTTGATATTTATTTCAAAGCTAAACTAAAAGCAAAATAAAAACTTACCAGTATTTTTATTTAATATCAAAAACCCAACATCACTTTTGCGAGATTTTTCAGCATTTGTAGCAACACAGTGATAAGCACCTTCATCTAAACTGGCAACTAAATCAATTTCCAAAGATCCACTAGGCAAAATAGTCATACGTGTTTCATCTAATATTAGAGGTTGCTCATTTTTAAACCAAGTTATTCTAGCAGCAGGCATAGCTTGAATGGAGCATGGAAAATACACAGTTTGGTGAAGAAATACAGTAACATCTTGAGGATATTTGTCAAAAGGTGGCAAGGCTGAAATATTTAAAAATAAATAAACAAAAATAAGAATATTGATAACTACTTTAAAACTGAATATATATATGTTATTTCAGTAAAAAACAAATGCAATGGATCACATTAAAATAATTTAATACATATTGATATAAATACAAATGCATATATACACACACACACATATGAGGCATTGAAAGGCAAAGTGGTGTAAGTCACATTTTCAACTTTTTTCATTTGGGGGCAAATATGTAATTTCCATGTTCAATTTATAGTGGAATTTTAAATAGTCATTATTTGCAATATTGTAATAATTGTTATGAATTATAATTTGTTCAATTTATGGTGGAATTTTTTGTAGTTTTCGCAGTTAAACTCTTTTGACTTACACCACTTGACTTTCTGACTTGCACCACTTTGCCTTTCACCGCCTCATATATATATAATATATATATATACAGTGGTACCTCATTACTCAACTTTAATTGTTTCCAGACGGCCCGACGAGAACCGAATGAATTTTTCCCATAAAGGGCAATATAAACTGAAACAATCCATTACTGAGACACAGAAATTTCATATTTCAATAATTTATAGGTCATGTAAAGAAGGACTAAATAAGAAAGGAAATAAAAATACTTTTTAGCATAACATATAAATCATTTTAATTATAAAATATCATCATAGACTGAATACAAGATGACAATATATCACAAAGAAAATAACACAACACAAGCTAGAGGTCTATCTAATAAATCATAGGAATTAAGGGGAAAATCATGCTAATCCAATTAGATAAACTAACAATTAAAGCCTCATTAAATTAATAGCTAATTTCAATGGATAAGTATTCCTTAAAATTTATAAAAATAAAAAATTCTGAATATCCCATAGTTTGATCATTATAGTAAAATAGGAATTGTATTACTTAATTATACACATGTAAGTATATATATATATATATATATATATATATATATATATATATATATATAATATATATATGAGTATAAATTAAATACAATGTATTAAGGATATATGAAGAACTAATCAGATTTTTTTTTTGCTATGAAGAATAAGCTCCCTATTTTAAGTACATAATTTCTTTTTTTATCAACAACCATGGTTTTTAAATCTTCAGTGAATCACTTCATTAAAAAAACATACAATCACTTCAATAAAAAACATACAGCCACTGAAATATATAAGCTATTTCTCAGATTAGTCAAAAACACTTTTTGTACTGTTCAAACTTTCTTGCTCTGGAAGCAAAATGTGATATTTCTAAAATTGCAGCATGACAAAATTATATAATTATATATTTATTATAGGTTGCATAGCTATATTTATATAAATGTGGTATATAATTAGCTACACATGTAAAATAAAAACAATAGTAACTTGGAAACTAAGGATATTTTGCCTTTTGTATCATTCCTATTTCTTCTAGTGTTAGAACATATTGCAAGAGTTTATTTTAGACATCCAGAATTGAAACCAGCAGGGAAAGAGGCAAGCTACTCTGATACAATACAAAGTTAAAATACACGAATAACATAAATCAAAAGTTTTTTATTTAAATCCTCAGCACTCTTTTCTGATAAAAAGTTTCTTGTCTACATGAAAGAAATCTTTCTGTTTTTTCAATGGATCAAAGTAATAAATTAATTAAAACTGTTTGTTTATATATTTTTTTTTTTGGAGGGGGGGATAAAAAAGTTTTAAAAAACTAACAAATTTTCTTATTCATACTTTTTTGGAAGACATAGATGCATTTATCATAATGGTTAGTGTTTTAACTTTCTGGTTAGTTCTTTATGGTTAGTTCTTTAATGGTGCATTACTTTCTCATTTACACGGCAATTATATATAATTAACCCTTCTCTAAAGTTTTAGTTCAGATCATTCCTTTCTTTATTTCTGATTTTTTTAAACTTTGCAGCACTATCCGGTAACATAGCATTCTCCAACTTAGATGCAAGAAAAACTAAAGAAATTATGATGTCTTTACCTTCCGACACTAAAACACATACAGAGTAAATCCTTATTTACATGTCCTATGATTTATTTATTTATTTATGTTTATTATTTATTTTTTATTTATTTTTTTAAGCAATGTACTCCTCATCAGATTACTTTAATGCTGCAGTCACACACATCTAGACAATTCTACAGTACACAGCCCCCCGACACTTGTTGACACATTTGGGGGTGGATTAGTTACAGTCCTGCCCCCAAGGTCCCTCGAATCTCTTTGATGATCTGTACAAAAAATGACTGAGCACAGGATCGGAGAAGAGCGGCTCTGCAGAGCGCTGCCCATAAATCACTCGTTTTCCCCCTGAATACTGTGCAGGGCAGATGTGTGTGACTGCCTTATATGAGAACCTTTTAAGTTCATCTGCACTGATTAATAGTTTTCTTTCCACGTATTCATTTAAAGGTCCATTTATTGAAATTACAAGAGGTTAAAAAAAAAGGGGGAGATAGGACAGATGTCACAATGAAAATTTAAAACACATTTCATAAAAGAAATTAGTGTGCTTTATGAGGCAACAAAGAGCAGTTTAAATCAATAAGAATAATAATAAAAACTAACATGCTATCTGCAATTTTGCTGCACGGCTAACAATAGTACCAATCTCTGGTATAGATGCTGTGCACTGATAAAAGCCATCATCCAATCGTTCTGATCTGCTATGTAAAACTTTTTGAAAATACAATGAGCCATTTGCTAAAATGATCCTGAAAATACAATAAACACTGTCAGACATAAGAACAGAAATTTGCACATTAGATAATTTTTTAAGTCATATAATTTTTAAAAACATTAATTTCCATGAAAAGTCATACAGGAAAAAATTTGCTATTCAGGTCAGTTATAATTTACTTAAATACACATACTAAATATATATACCTGTTTTAGTTGAATAGATGTATACATTAAAAACAAATTTAAACATATATGATGTACATTAATTTCTTATAATTTTTGCTATTCCTAAAGAACTAAATATTAACAATAAAATAAAATTACCTCCTATTGTCATAGTCTAATAATTTTCCATCTTTTTTCCATTGAATATTTGGGGAAGGATTCCCATTTGCTGAGCAATTTAAAAGAGCTGGACTATCTTTTATCACAATAAAATCACTAGGTTCAACTTTAAATTGTAAATCTGAAAACCCTTTAGCACCATCTAAAAAATACAAAATGGTCAAATACAAAAAGACAGAAAAAAAAACTACAGGTATTTATAAAAAAACGTGAATATTTTTTAAAAATTATAACAGCAGAAATTAAAAAAATATTCCAGGTAGTTTCTTCTAACAAAACTACCGCAGGTTATTAACGTAGGATTACTTATCATTGCTTACTTTTTTTTTTCCCGACGCATTTTGATATTTTCTGTTTAACTGTTTACTGCAACTGGGTTTGGCACGCTGCCAAAATTATAACTAGCGACGCAGGACAGACACTTTTTTTTCTTTCCGGAAGACCGTTATTGAGGAACGTAATCCTACGGTAATAGCTTTAGCAATAAAATAAAACCATTTAACATAATACATTTACACTAAACCCCTGATTGCCTGTGCTAATGAATGCATGGGTGCACACAGAAAATAAGAAAATTGAAATAATTTTTTTAAAAAGCCAGTATACCACTATAAGTTGGTATTCAGAGGTTGTGAATGAACATACAATTTTTAAAATAGAATTTGTGTTTTATTATTTTAATTAAATTTTTAGATTTTTTTTTAGTCAAATATTTCTATATTTTTTTTATGAGCCAAGTTGATATTCTTTTGAGCAGTTAATATATTATTTCTAATATTTTTCTTCTGTGCTATATGCATGATAAACAAAAATAACCTAATTACAGATAACCAACTGATAAGCATAAGCACAACACAACTCAAAGCTAGATAAGTTGATATTTGAAGCACCATGATTACCTCTGCTACACACGGGCAAAATAGATTTAAAATATTATATTAAAATAAAATTAAAGACACTATGATTTCCTGTCTATAATCCATGGATTACATGATACAGTACTTTTTTAATTTCTTGATGTGAATTATAGGCCATTGCATATTATCCACTACTGTTTTTCCAAGACCACTGGGTAAAGTCTACATCAGTTTCCCAGCCTTTGGCTAAATGGAACCCCCTTCAATTGTTTCCACGCATCCTGCCCCCCTTTTCACCCTATCTCTTTTCATTTATAAGGCCTTTTAAGACGTGAAGAAAAACACGAAAATGTATTTTCCATAGTTTAATTCCGACTAAACGCTTAATTTAACAAAAATGAAATTGGTAAGAAATTTGTAAGGAATGGAGAAAATTAAATAACATGCATCCCTCAGTCAAAGTTGTGCAAAAGCAAGAACAGAAAAGAACCTAGAAAAAAATAATGCACCTACCACAAGGATTCAGAACTATATAAAAATTAAAACAGAACAACTCTTACCTAAATAAAATTACTTTATTCCGTCGGGGACACTACAATAGTGATGCCAAAAGGGATAGCACAGACTGATGAAAGATAAGCTGATGTTAAAGACTGTGTGTACTGTACGTAGTAAGCAACCGCGATTTTTTTCGACCACCCAATAAAGGTAGTAGATTTTTAACGAGCTGAGCTTGCGCTTTTAGAGATTTTTTCCTTTAAACGGCATTACTGGCTTACAGTTTCATGGTAAATAAATATTGACTTTTTTGCTGAAATTGCCTAAAAAGTTCCTTTAATTGAATGAAACCGTAGCGACCCACCCCCGACAAACAAAACAAAAGCAAACAAAAAAAGTCGTGACCCCACCCACAGGTTGGGAGCCTCTGGTCTATAGTATTGATTCATTAATTCTTTAATTCATTCTATAAGGCGCTTTTATTTACTTTTAATCTCTTCTCTATTGTGATTCCTTACTGTTGCGAGCCGATTCGGTAAGATACGGTTGAAATTCCTGAATGTATATTTCAACCACAATTTAAAAAATAAAAAATAAATAAATAAATTTGATGTTTAAAAAGAAAAAATTAAATGACTTTAATAAAATGAAAATAATTAAACGAACGATTTTGTCAACATATTTATAGGTGTGGAACATATGTGGAACAGGAGCTTGAAAGGAGAGGGAGCAGGTTAATTTATGTTACTAGATTTTATACCAAATTGTCAAAACAACAAAAAAAAAAAAAGTTTCCAATATTTTTAAAGAATGCAATTTCCTTTTTCTTTAACAGATCAATTAATTACAAAAATGTACAATTAAAATTGCAAAATGAAACAGAAAGAGTAACCTCAAAATAATAATAATAATTAAGTCAATCTGAGATAGAGAGAAATTCCATTAGTCATTAAAATACTTCGCCCATTCTCCCAATATAAGCAAGAGTGCAGGTGCAAAACAACGATGGGAGATTCCACACAAGAATGTCAGTAGCAAAAACGTGTAAAAAGAAATAATAAAAACAAGCCTTTGGAGATGTTCTTTCATGACCTTGACTTCTAACCTACCTGACTCGCAGAGCAGGTTAGGGCCGCCTCGAAAAATCAAACAATTTGGACGAACTACCGGCTTTAGTTTAAATCTATGGCCGTAGGGATAGACAAAGGTTCAAACAATCCTACTAAGCCGAAGAACGAGAAAAAGAAGAAAAAACGTCCTGGAAGAAAACAGAAAACCTTAGTTTTAGGCACTGCCTTTGAGAAATCAAAGATCTCAGATTTCGGGCTGTACCTTAAAATTATTTTCAGAAAATATATGTTAATATGTTCAGTAAAATTTATATTTATCAAAACTTTTGAAAATAAATAAAAAAAAATGTAAAATAATGTGAAAGAGAGGAAGAGCACAACATAAATAAGCACCACTTTTGCCAGCTAAATTTTCTCTACGAATAAATTTATAAATACTATGCAAGTGGATATATCGGCCAATATTGAATACACTTAGCAATTATTTATTACGAAATCACGAGTTTAATTCTGATTATTTGAATATGAATGTTAGTTTATGATTTTATTTTGTGCTCTACTCTACATTTTTCTTTGAAAAACACCATCTCTAGTTCTAAGATAAAGTCAACAAAGTACACAAGAACGAAACTTACAAATTTCAATATTAGTAACAACCTACAAGTATTTATAATTTTAAATTTAAACTGGGATTTGAAATAAATTTAAACGTATACAAGATGACTAATGAAAATAAGCACATTTTGTTCTAAGTAACGAACGACATATAATGCATGATTCGCCTAAATGACCTGAATACAAAGTATACCTACTCATCGAATAAATTACAGTTAAAATTTTAGCTATTAGTTCACATACATACGATAGAATATTTGAAGTACATGGGTAGTTGCGTAAAAATTCTACTACAGTTCTCTCTCTCTGTGGTATTTCCACGACCTACAGAGAGAAAAAAGGAGATCGCGAGTGAAATAAAAATTGAGTACCAATGTTCATTACTAGTGTAGATAAATCCTTTTTTGGATGTATGTGTTTAAAACCTGTTCTGTTTAACAACGCAAAAAATGTGTAAAAGTAAATGGTCAAGCTATGGCCATTCTAGTCCCCAAACTAAAATCCCTCTCAACTCTATTTGGCCTATTTAAAGCGAACTTTCAGGCAACTTTTCCACCTTCAAAAATCAAAGGCGTATTGATCAAGATTCTACCAGACGAATGTAAAATTCCATCCGTTGCTTTAACACTCGAGCAGACTTTCTCAAAAAATACAAGCTATACTAAATATACAGGTCATGCTAAAAGCATATTAATAAAAACTGAATGAGCTGTTGTTTTATATCCATTACCTGTATATTTGAGAGCAATTTTGTAATAACTGGCAAATTATCCACACACAATATTCAAGTATGTATGCATTAAAAAATTAAAAATAATATAATTCCATCAGTATACCAGTCTGTCTGTCTCTCTTTGAAATCTCATGGTTGCTTCTTTTTTTCTTTTTTTTTTAACTTGCAGAATATAACTATAAAAGAACTACTTATATGAATTCAGATAATATACAGCGATTAAAAAAGATATATCAGAATATATCCGTGATCTTTTCACACCAGCAGGAGATGAAGGAAGAAAGCAATAAATAGCTTGTCTTATTATTGCTGGGAGATATAGTCTGAACTACATTCAATTGATTCTCCTTATCAAATTTTATGACCGGAACTTAGCTCACAGGGAGCCATAAAGTAACGAGCGCTTTTATGAACTCATGAACGTGGGAAGGAATTTTTTTTTTTTCTTCCATCCGAAGTATAGTCACAATATGAAATAATGAAATCTAGCTCTAGCTTGGCTTTAAACAGACGACCGCTTTTATTTATTTATTTTTTTTCGTGATTCTATGTTATGTTTGCACGTATTTATAAGTTTCATATTTTTCGTCTTTCAGATATATTTGAAATTTGGCTTTCTTCATTGTTTCTTCGACTGTCAGTAAAATAAATATTATAACAAAATTTAAATCAAAAGAAAAAAGCTAAAATAGCTGAATGCAGACTGAAATGACGTATACAAATCAGATTAAATAAATGTAACTTTTTTTTTCAATACGGACAAAAGCATGTAACTTATGAAATTAACTGAAAAACGCTAAAATTGAAAACCCATCAGAAATAACGCAAACAAATGGAGAGGTCTAATAACATAACTTCTTCATCAACAACAATATACAGTCCAAAACTTGTTTAGAACCATATTTAATCAATCTTCATGATAAAACTATTCAGAAATAAATTTTACGCTTTTGGATTCGATTTGCGGGAAATATACCTATATATTCTAAAAGTATGCTTTAGGTTGCTATTTTCTGTACTTGGATTATGTAGACGAAGAATTTCTGAAATAATCTTCGCCCATATTAAAGATTTAACCATTCAGACATTACATAAGGCAAATTTTAACTTTCTGGATCAACTCGTAAAAAAAAAAAAAAATTAATTAATTAAAAATAAATAAATTAAAAAAATAAATATAAATAAATTTTAAAAGTCTTGTCTATACATTGAAATTACACTTTAGAATGCATGAAACCAAACATTCATTTATAAAAAGGTAATACTGAATTTTTCTTTTGTTCTTAAAATAAAAATGGGCTGGCCGGTGAACGACTAGTCAATAGATACGGACTGATATATTATAAAGGTGCCTTCAGGTTTCTAAATTCACATTTCAGATCAGTATTTACAATTTTTCTAAAAAAATTCTACAGCACACTGTGTTAAAATTTTTGGCACTTAGAACGAATAGATGGACAGTTTAAAAAATTACTACCAAAATTAATTGTTATTTGTAAATTTACATAAAATAGTATGGTCCAAATTTTGGGGGATTTATATAAACTTGTCCCAGCTAGATGATTGTACACGTATTCTATATAATGTCAAGCAATTTTATTTACTTTTCACTCCTAAAAGCATTTATTTTCACTAGAATTGAACTCGAAAATTTTCCAAAACTTGCACACTAATAAGTAATTTAAGTTTAAAAACAAGAAAAAAAAATTCGTGGAGGGGGGGATTCTTAATTTTTGTATGATCGAAGGTTTTTTTACGTAAAATATGACAGCAGCATTGAATTTCAGCAAAATAATTCGATGATTGAATCTTAACAAAGCAACAGAAAACTGATCAGGGTAGAAGCAGCAGTTTTGTAGTACCAGATGGTAGATACACAGATGTTCATGAAAAAATAATATGCACAAGAAGCTGACGTTAAACCAAATTTATTAAGAAAAGAAAGAAAAAAGAAATTTAGATTAATGTTTCCCGTGTCTCGGATATATCAATCATTTAACGTCCGAATTACCTCAGCTCAAATTGATTTACTAAATGAGATTTCTGGTATGAGAGAATATGTAAAAGATAAAAAAAAAGAAAGAAAAATACGGCGTACGTGTTTGCTTTATGGGAGCAAGTCATGAATATTCTCTAGAGCAGACCTGAACTATTCGAAAAGTGATGAGGGCCATATTACTTTAAGGAAAGTTGTTGCAGGCGTCAAGAAACTAGGATAGATGGGCCAAAAAAATTTTTATCTAACAAAAAATAAATTACTGATTATTTTAAAAATTCAATAAATATTATTATTCATTGTTATATATTCCTTAACGTAATATTATAAATCTAAAAATAATAAACCATAAATTTATAATATTATGCGTCTTCACAAAAGGCTTCGGCCACAGAGTAAGTGCTGGCGGGCCGCATGTTGTGCAGGCCTGCTCTAGAGGTAAGAGAGAAAAGAAAACAAGATGCGCCTTATTTCAATAATATATATATTTTTTATTTTTGCACGCTTTTGGATTATTTTTTTAGTTTTCTATCATTTTTTTCCAAACAAGAGTTTTTTCACATTAATTACAGTTATTCAACGAAATAAAATTATTAACACGGGCTAATATTCTAACCTGCGGGCCATTTCCATACATGAAATTTATCTCTTGAGGGATCAGTGAGCATGCATATCTTTTAAAACCCAGAATTCCAAACTCACCGGGAAAAACAGTTTCCCTCACCATCATGGTAAAGTGGGTCGGTGATTTTAACAAAAGGGACTCAAGCTGAAACCCTAGGCAAGACGGTTCGTTTTAGAAATACCTGGTATCGAAACTAATAGTTTTATCTCCAATCTGAAAAGCTGTCAACAAAAAATAACCACGGCTAGGTATTCGGGGGGAAAAATTGCGCACAATTGGCCGAGAATATTAAATTAAATAAACTGTCATCAAAAGCGCATACCTAGGTATTAAAATTAAAATGTTAAAAAATAAATCCAGATCACGCGATTCCCAAAAATAACCCGACTATACGAACATGCTAATCCTGACGGAAAAGAAAACTCAAAATGTAAATAAACACAAAATAATTCCCGCACGTCAGAAGAGGACTATTTCGGAAGATCACTGACTTGATTTGCGACCAATCAGATGCTGTTTTAAGGCATGAGAGCATATAGCAATTTGGAACATAAATACAGATAACAGAATTTTGTAGTGATAACATTTACACGCATGAATTCTTCAAGATTTCACAAGGCAGACGTCAAAACACTAACACAAACTAAAACTTTCCAAGTGTCTATAACTCAGATATAGATCTCCATTTTCTCTTTTCTCATTAACAGGAATAATAAAACAGGGTGTTATTAGTTTTCTGTGATAATCTAAATAAATAATCTAAAGTCATTTATTGTTATAAAAATAATCCTTAAAAAACGTGCAACAAGAATTAGGATAGCATCATTTTGAATTATTAGACGATAATAAACCTGCTTATTTACAAACTCCATTAAATACATAAAAAAGTTGAAATTACCCAATAAAATTATTTTATAAAATTTAAAAGTGGAGCTCAAATCCACATAAAAAAAGACACGGGGGTGAAATTCAGGTGCAAAGACACACAGAAAAAACAAAACCATGACGGATAATAAAAACATCTCTGTTCTACACCGCAGTAGTGAAAATTATTAAATCAGAGGAAGTTGGGGTATCGCTGCTTCTTACTGTAAAAAAAAATAATTTAATAAGAATAAAATCACTTACAATTTAGACAATCACAGATTTGACGAATTTGTCCAAGACATTTTACGCAAGCAACAACACCTTTAGTAACAAGTTTCCAACAATTCCCAAGAAAATCAATGAAGATACCACTGATGCAACAAATCATGATATGTGAGTTGCGCACAACTTGAATTGGACGCAAAAACCATTGCTGCGACAGATGGGAAAATCCTTAAGCACGGTGACTAACACAAAATCCCACTCTAAAAACAAATTTGATGCAGGTACTGTGTACTGCTTTAATTAACGATTTAATTCGTCTTGAGAAGAATCTGAAAATAGGATTTTTCCTAATTATATTAGGTTACTCTGCATTTAAGTCCTGCACCCACTGAAAGATAATGAGCTGACTAATATAAATCAATAAATATCGAAGTTCCTGTTTTTCAGCGACAAACTTTGAACAATGTTACGTTTTGGAATAAAAGAAACTAAAACGTGGAAACGAACGGAATTTCTCATGCTTCTTCATTATACTTAAGCAATTTTTAGTCATTATTTCATTAACATTTCTGAACTGTGTTCACTAAAAAAAATTTTTTTTTTTTAACTTGCGACCGATTATTTTATCTTTTGTTTTTTGTTCACAGTTTAAGGGAATTAAATTTTAATAAGTACACTACTTCAATAAAATGACAGAAAATTGCATTCAACCAATAAAATGGAAAATTTTCGTCAGTTTCAATCATTTTTCCTCTAAAAATATTTTACCATTACGATTTTTTTTTTTTAATTCCCAGAGCACCAACAAACAAAATCGCTTATTATTTCTTCATGAATTTGCAAAATAGTGTACAAGAAAGGAAATACTAAAGGACAACAACTGATTTGGGAATAACCTCAATTAGCCGAATGCGTATTATAGCATGTTGACTGCAAAGATATCTCAGATGAAACTCTTACATCTGTAAACTGTTTGGGACACAGTAAATGTCTGAATTTAAAACGTTACTTATCATTCTTATTGTTCGGGACTTCAAAAAATCATGATTTAATAAAATATATTAATGTTCAATATCCTTCCTCCAGTTAAACTGCTTTATCATATTAACTACGTAATAATATAGGTATGTGTTATAGTACAATTATTAAAGTCATAAAAACATTTTATACGGAGTACTAGGAATTTTAAAAAGCTTGTAAGTGATTTGATATCTATATATTTAAGTTGCTAAGTCGACTTTTTGGGCAGTCCGTGAGAGAAAACTACTTCATCAATTTACTTCATTTTGGTCGAAAGACCAAACGAAGGACTGTAAATCTGTAGTTTTTTGGAAACGAAAGACTGTAATCTGTAGATTTGTCAAATTTGGTTTTTGTAACCGCAATTTCTATTAATTAGCGATAATTTAGAATGAAAAATTGATTTCTGCGCATGCTCAGTGGTATGTTTAAATCTGTCTTTAGAAACTCACTGTTTCTGCGCATGCTCAGTGACATGTTTTAACGATAGTCTCTCTAGATCTCTGCCATTTTTTTATGATAATTATGTTTGTGAAATATAAGATTGAACCTCATGGAAACTGTTTATTTCGTGCTGTTTAATTAGCGATAATTTACAGTTAAAAAAATTGCTTTCCGCGCATGCTCAGTGACATTTTTAAGTCTAGCTTTAGATTCCCACTAAGCACGAAGCCGCTTAAACACATTAATTTGTTTCTGCGCATTATTATGATTTTTAACATTTGGCAATGATGTGTTGAGTATAATTTGTGTATTAGTACATTTATTTACTATCTAGCCGTCATGTTTTGACGGGTATCAACTAGTCTATATATTTAAATTGCTAAGCTGACTTTTTGGACAGTCCGTGAGAGAAAACTACTGCATCAAATGACTTCATTTTGGTCTTAAACGAAAGATTATAATCTGTAGATTTGTCAAATTTGGTTTTTGTAACCGCAATTTCAATTAATTAACGACAATTTACAATTAAAAATTGACTTCTGCGCATGCTCAGTGGCACGTATAAATCTGTCTTTAGAAACTCACTGTTTTTGCGCATGTTCAGTGACACATTTTATTGATAAACACGTTTATTCCGAGGAGTCTCTATAGATCTCTTTCTGCCATTTTTATTTTTATGATAATTATGTTTGGGAATTATAAGATTAAATCCCATGGAAATTGTTTATTTCGCGCTATTTAATTAGCGATAACTTACAATTAAACAAAATTGCTTTCTGCGCATGCTCAGTGACATTTTAAAATCCGGTTTTAGATACATAGCTGCCAATCTCATAAGAAAAAAAAAAGGAACAGAGCGCGCGACGGAATCGAAAAAAAAAGAACAAGAGCAACAAGATGTTATATAATATTTTCTAAGACAAGAATAGATCTGTTAAAGTTTGCTTTCAGACAATTCTTTGACAAATTCTGATGTTTCGGATCCTATAACTAAATCTTTATCATCCTTCTGATTTTTAAATACATCAAATTTCACATTAAATACACATTTAGAGCTAGTTATGACAGATATTTTCCCAAATCTCACCATCTATTCAAAAAAATTCGATAACTCTCTTCTCATCTTGTGAATTTTCGGCTCTTCACTTTGAAACATCACATTATGTTTCATAAATGACAATCACATTTTTCACAAAAAAATGCTAAATCATGATCAAGCTTAATGTAAGAAAAATCCTTTCTTCCCGCTGCAATATGCGTTTATTATTGGTAGATGATGGTGACCCTGCAAGTGATTTTACTTTTTTTGCTGATTTTTGAGAAGCACATGAGGTTGGTTTTAACTGTTTTACAGAGTTGGGTGAAGCGCTTGACATCAATTTTAATTTTTTACTGGTATTGGTGAAGCAAATGAGGTTGATTTTACTCTTTTTATTTGTGTAGGTGAAGCACATGATGTTGACTTTCTCTTTCTTTCTAATGTTGTAGAAGCTGCTTGCTGTCCAGGAAGTTTTTGTATAGTGTAAGCTGCTAGGAGGGGAATCTCGAAAACGCTATATAGGGTGGAGAAAGCGGTGGTGCTGTGGAAGTAAAAATACGGGACATTTTTGCTTGAAAACGTATTTTCGTAACAAAGCTTAAAAAACGGAACGAATACGTTTTTTACGGAACACTTGGAACGTATGTAGATACTCACTAAGCACGAGACCGCTTAAACACATTAATTTGTTTCGGCGCATTATTATGATTTTCAACATATTTGGCAATGATGTGTTGAGTATAATTTATGTATTAGTACAATTATTTACTATCTAGCCGTCATGTTTTTATATATTTAAGTTGCTAAGCCGATTCTTTGGGCAGTTCGTGAGAAAAAACTACTGCATCAATTTACTTCATTTTGGTCTTAAACGAAAGATTTTAATCTATAGATGAGTCAAATTTGGTTTTGTGACAGCAATTTCTATTAATTTGCGATAATTTACAATTAAAAATTGCTTTATGCGCATGCTCAGTGACATGTTTAAATCTGCCTTTAGATACTCACTAAGTACGATGCGGCAAAAAACACATTAATTTGTTTCTGCGCATGCTCGGTGACATGTTTAAATCTGGCTTTAGCTACTTACTAAGCACAAGGCCGCATAATCACGTTAATTTGTTTATTCCGAAGGATCTCTCTAGCTAGCTCTCTCTCTCTCTGCCATTTTTATTTTTAATTATGTTTGCCAGATATTGAATAAAACCCCATGGAAATTGTTTATTTCGAGCTGTTGAGTAACCATATTTCTATTTATTGGGTTAAATGGTAATTTTTTAAAGTGTATTTCTCTATTCTTAATATTATGGTTTTCAACATTTGGCAGTGATGTGTTGAGTATTATTTGTGTATTAGTACATTTATTTACTATCCAACTGTCATGTTTTTACGAGTACCAACTAGTAAATATTAAATTTGAAGTTGCTAATTATAAAAGTCATAATATAGAATTTGGTAAAATTATATTTTATCAAATTTAATAATTTCAAAACATAAAATTTAATAAAAAGTAATTATTTAAATTTTTGATATCGTTGAAGTAGAGTTCTATGCCTGATTATCTAAGGAAACTAGAAAAGTCGGCGAGAAAAACTATATTTAATTGCTTTTCCGGGTGAATAACCTTTTCAAAAAAGGTGCATTAATTCTTACACAGATTCATAACTGATATATTAGTTCTTAGTAACTCAATAAAAATCTTCTATAATCTTCTAAAACTATGCGCACAATTACAAAATACTGACACTTTAAAAAAGTTTCTTAAGTTTTCCATGCTTTAAAATGGGTAGAGTATTTTCTCGGTAATACAGAAATCCCACCAGAAACGTTAATTTAAAACATTACAAATCATTCAAAGACGATAAAGAGGCTAGAAAACAAACAAATGACATTATCGTGCTTTAAGAACATGGACAAATAATTATGTGGTATTAAGAAGTCTTCCCCTGAGTTTCAGTCATGATCTGGTCATACGCATTGATTTCCCTCCCAAATGTTTCCATCTGTTTATTAAGTGACATTCTTTGAAAGCCTCACACAGAAAACGAAAGAACGAACGGGAAACAAAGAAATATCTATTCTCTCAATATAGTAAACTATTCTATACTGTTTCCGTTGAGCCAGTACTGGAGTGAAAACAGAATTCTTGGTATTTCTCTTCATTCTCACCACTTGCCAAACCGCAAGTATATGAACTTGCTGAAGGTGACTCACTTCGCTTTTCTAGACAAAGCTACCACCATCCCTAATTCGACCCCACGGAAGCCGAAAACAATAAAAGGAAAGGGGGGGGGGGAAATTAGCAAGTAAGAAAAAAACATTTTTAGAATGAAAATTATTATTAGTTCTGCGGGATATCGAGTCGCCTTATTTGTTCGTTAAAAACGAGTAAGTTCATTGACTGGAGTATCAGGAAAAATGCGAGTCTATTGTATTTGGTCTTACGCAATGTCTATCAGTCAGCTGTCTTTCCCAGTCTGGGCTTAAAGACTGGAACTTCGGAGCAAAGTATGACTGACGTGACAAACGAAAACTTCCCTGTCCGTTTCAATGTCTATACGAACTGCCAGACTCCCATCAATTATGAAGCCTTTCCATCTCCACACACGGCGATATTGAAAAAATTTTCTGAAATGCTCCCCCCACCCCACCCCACCCCAAGCAAACCAATTTACTTATTTTTCTGATACTGGGGACTTGAAATTTCGCATATAGCGTCTAGCTTCACGCGAAAGGTGAATCTCTCGATTTTGGCGACCTCTGCCGATCTGTTCCCCTCAAAGTACATTTATTTTTTGCACATACTTGAATAATAAATAGAATAGCCGCTTTTAAGTAACCAAAAAATTGGGCTGATAAAATAATCAAAAAACTAGACTATAACTAATGCTGGATGTCTTAATACACTGGTGAAATAAATTAAGAGAATTTGCATATTTTATCGAATTTCATGAAAAGAACTGAACTGAATGTAAAACCACTGCTTCTAGACAAAAATGCAAATCTTGTACGTCAAATACGTAAGCGTACACGTGTGTGTAGGCGGAGTCAGTAGAGAAACAGGCTTTATAAGCGCGCGTAAGTTAAGACGCATTTCGTTCGCTAGCACACCTCGACGAATTTCTTGGTGTTATTTTGCAGCAATCGGTTAATTTCAAATTGCAAGAGTAAAAATGAGTAACCACCAACGTTTAGATGATGGAATGAGGTGGCGAATTGTGGGGAGGCTAGAAGCAGGCCAATCTCAAGTGCAAATTTGTAGAGAGTTCAATTTAACGCCCTGCGTCGTGTGTAACTTATGGAAACAGTTCCAGGATACCGGATCCATCGAGAGAAAGCCTGGGAAAGGTCGTCCAAGAGCCACGACGGCCAGAGAAGATCGCCATTTGTCGATTATAGCGAGGCGTAACAGGAATGCTACAGCTTCTCAGCTCTCTCGTGACTTGTATGCAGCCACAGGAACCCGTGTGTCAAGGGTGACTGTTTCCAAAAGACTTCATGAGAGAGGGTTGTTTGCAAGACCTGCTGTTTGCGTCCCGCTCACTTCTACGAACAGGAGAATCCGTTTATCATGGTGCAGAGAGCATAGAGATTGGAATATGGATCAATGGGCGACCGTTCTCTTCACTGATGAATCCCTGTTCAGCCTAAACACCGATTCTCGCCGTACGTTCATATGGAGAGAACCAGGGACCCGCTACCTACCCTCCAATGTCCGCGAAATCGACCATTATGGCGGAGGAGGTTTAATGGTCTGGGCAGGCATCATGTTGGAAGACCGCACACCTCTCCATGTCTTTGAAAGAGGCACTGTGACTGGTATGAGGTATAGGGATGAGGTCTTGGAGCCCTATGTTCGCCTTTTCAGGGGTGCAGTTGGCCCTGAGTTCATTTTAATGGGCGATAACGCGAAGCCACATAGAGCTCTTCTGGTCGACGAATTTCTAGAGAGTGAGGATATTCGCCGGATGGATTGGCCAGCCAGATCTCCAGACCTTAACCCTATAGAGCATGTCTGGGACGCTCTGGGAAGGGCAATTGCAACTCGCAACCCCCCTCTGAGAACCATCCAGGGAATGAAAACAGCGTTGCTGAACGAGTGGGACCAATTGTCACAGGAAATGATAAACTGCCTTATTTCAAGTATGAAATCACGCTGCGAGACCTGTATATCTGTAAGAGGGGACCATACCCCCTATTAACCCATTTTCTTGTTTATTCTGCAACCGCTGTTTCATACCTTCCGACTACAACGAGTGTTACACACGATCATGCGTGTGTATTACAATTATTGAATGGTTATTTGTTTTGTATTGTATCAATGTATGTACATATCAAATTTCATTAAAATAGGTACAGTAGTTCTAGAGATAATCGACCAAGTCTGCAAATTCTCTTAATTTCTTAAACCAGTGTAGCTATGATGATCCTTCCATTTGTGCTTTTGGACGTTTCAAATATACAAAAGGAAACATACTGATGGTACTGTTATTTTGGCGATAAATTTGGTGATGAATCTGTGGTGAATAAATTCGGCATCATATTAATGCTAATCTCTTTTATTTAATCAAAATCATGATCAGTTCAATCCTTTTTTGTTTCCCGTATGTTCCAATCCTTGGGCAGGCGAACGGTAGCCGAATCTTTACGGTGCTTAACTTCGGCACTTGCGTCTGCAGGTTCGAGCTGCAGTTAGATTGGGTGAATGAATGTATGGACAAAATTTCAGATTTAGGCTCGATTGGATTTCGTGTAGCAAAAAAAAATAACCATAGAGTTCAATAACCAACCAACTTAACTCCATGCTTCACCGAGATTTTTTTCGCTAACGCAAGCAAAAGGGTACAGAGTAGGGTGGGTCGATTTTTACTTTTTTTAAAAATCGAAATCGCCTGTGGTGGGAAAAGCTGTGTATTGCTATCAAATGTTTGTAAATTCATTTTTTTTAATTAAAATATATTTACCCCTCCCCCCCCCCCCCCCACCCGGCCCTTGAAGTATTTCCAAAAACTTTTTTTAAAGCATTTTTCATTTATTTTTAAATTTTTTTAGTACCAAAAATTTTAACCGCCTGTAGTGGAAATTGTTGCATAGCAATACCCTTTGTTTGTGAAAAAAAAAATTTTAAATTAAAATATATTTAGGCCCCCCCGCCCGGCCCTTGAAGTATCTTCAAAAATATAAAAAAATGCATTTTTTATTTATTTTTAAATTTTGTTACGTATCAAAAATTTTAACCGCCTGTAGTGGAAATTGTTGCACAGCAATACCCTTTATTTGTGAAAAAACTTACTTTGATATGGTATCATATTTAAAGCCCTCGCTAAGCCGGCGAAATTTTGATATTTTAACCCATTGAAGCAGAATTTTTAATAAACATATTTTAAAAATTAAAGTCATTATTAAACTCAATGTTCCATCTGTTTCAAAGGATTAAAACAGCTCTTTGCTTATTTTGCCAAAATTATGGCAGAATAACCCAGAGTTCACCATGAGGAGGCGGCTGCATTAGAATTCCTCCCGCACCCACCCACCCCCCAACCAAATATGGGCGCATTTTTTTTTTTCCTGTTTAGTGATATAGTAATCTTACACTTTATATTTTGCCTTATTTTCGAAGTTTGGCATCAACTTTCGAGACACCAATGTTGTATGTATAAAGCCATCGCGACTTTTTGTTCCACAGACAGATAAGGATGCATCTGACACTATCTTGACTGCCCTTTCGACATCTTGTGTACGGCATGGGAGAGTCCACAGCTTACTTTCAATAAAGCCACCTATTTCAGCCATTTTCTCAATTTCTGCACTGGGTCTATGTTTAGTCAGTGGAGGTTCTGTAAGTGAAAATTTCTTCCAATTGATTAGTTCTGCACAGTCGTTAGCGGGAAATTTGAGAGGCAGAATGACAAAATCACAAGTTGTTTCACTGGGAAGTGTTCGGGCCTTCATGATTCTTCTGAAGCTTAATTTCCTCACATAGGATTGTTTGTCGTTGATCATGGCAATCAGCAGGTTTTCTGGGTGACCATAAAATCATTCATTTGCATTACAGGATCCACTACTAATTTCAGCTCATCGCTTAGATATCTTGAGTAGTGTATAACTTCCCAAAGATACTATGTACCAGCTGTGCATGAAGGCTCACTTTTAGTGAGAAACCAAACTTTTGCATACACTTTTGGAGCTGCCCATTTCTTTTGAAGATGTAACAACTTGCTTAAAATCCTCGTCAAAATAAAAATCATCTTAACTTACAGAAATAGAGCTACCATCCATAATATTTTCATATTGTTGAGGTTGGATATTTATCTCAATTTCAGATTTTTGCTTATTCACACGTTCAGCATCCATTGCTTTCCTTGCCACTCTAAGTTTTAGCACCCTAGTGATTTTAGCATCCAAATTCCACATATACATTTCGTCCAAGATCTCTGGTCCTTCAAAAATTCTTGTTCCAAAACCGGCAGTTTTCTTGACTTCTCACATGTGCACAATGAAAATTCATGACACTTACATGTTGAGATATCAAACAGTGTAGATTTTGTATAATTTTGAAACCTTCTTAATTTAATTTTTGCACCTTCACTTCTTTTTCCAGTAGACTTCTTTATATTCATGAATTTTTTTATGAAACTTTTTATGAAACCGCGCAGAACAATCACACCATCTATCGGTGAAATTCAAAACAAATTTCGCTGTCCCAGCGGGGGCTTTAAATATGATACAATATCAAAATAATTTTTTTTCACAAAGGGACTTGCTATGTAACAATTTCCACTAAAGGCGGTTAAAATTTTTGGTACGTAAAAAATTAAAAAATAAATAAATAATGCTTTTTTTATGTTTTTGGAGAAACTTTATATAATTTAATTTCAAAATTTTTTTTCACAACAAAGGGTCTTGCTACGCAACAATTTCCACTACAGGCGGTTAAAATTTTTGGTACCTAAAAAATTTAAAAATAAATAAAAAATGTTTTTTTTTTTAATTTTTGGAAATACTTCAAGGGCCGAGTGGGGGGGGCCTAAATATATTTTAATTTTTAAAAAAAAGTTACAAACGTTTGATTTGTTTGTATTTTGACTTGTTTTTACTAAAACTGTGGCCGATATCTTCATTTCCCAGAAACGGAAGACAACTTTAAACACAGAAAATACGAACTCCTTTGCTTTGGGTTTTCAGCAGGGGCGGATGGATTCAAGAGTGAAATTTTGAGATAGACACCTTAAGAGCACATTTTCTAAGAGACGTAAAATTATCGAAAATTTTCAGAATTTCAACTTGTGAAAATATATTCTCTTTGGGTGTGCGAAGCACTACATTTTGATCTTGCCTGCTGAATTTGCTCAATCCGCCGTGGCTTTCAGTCTAAAATTCTCCAGTGTTTCAGCAATAGGTCAGGAATTGTCCAGTATCTATAATTTAGCGGGACGTGTGATTAACTTCTTAAACTTCGTGATCCATTGGCAACCTCAATCGCATTGGCCTGTTAGAAAATCATCTAATGTCAATTAGCAAGAATTCGCGTAATGTAACGTCCACATTTGAATCGTTTAATAGTATCCGCATATCACCTACAGTCTGCTCAATAAGCAAATATTGAAGTTGCTTTATATGGTATCAACGAATAAGACTCGACACGACACGGCTATTATTCGCTCGGGATCAATCTTTTCGCTCTATGAGGGGGGGGGGGGGGGAATAATCAGGGATACAAAAGGCTAAAAATAAGGCAACGCTCCATCGTATTACACCCTGATTTGATAAGATAGATGACACAACACAGGTTTTTTGTTTTATTTTGGGGAGGGGGTGGTGTACAAAGTGCTACTGGGTGGAGAAATTCTTCCTTTCGGTAAGAGAGCTAAAAATTCTGAATTTTTCAATTTTTGCTTTGTTTATTGTCAATCCGCAGATATAATGGGGACGTAAAACTACCTTTCGGAGAATGGGAATTTTATTTAAAAAAGAAAAAACCGCGGCCTTTGACTCGGCAGATTTTTTCATCTTACTCCCTATCTCTAAAATTAAAAATTAGTCATTCATAAATAAATGCTTCAAGCTGAAGAAAACTGAAACAATTTTGTATTTCTTCACTTTGATCTAAGTAAAGAAATTAACTTACCTAAACAAAATAATTTTTAAGAATCAAAACTTCAAATATCCACTATATAGCGAATATCACTATAGAATGAAGTTTTCTTAAAAATATTTTAACAGTACACGCAACACTTAAAAAATTAAGATCACGGCCAATTACTCAAGTTGTTTTATCATACTATAACTTTTCAAAGAACTCAACATATAATGTAGAGTCAATTTCAGTGAAAAGAGTATTATTAGCTTTTTTTACTGCCACTTGGATAATTTACTTTTAATGATCAATTTTTAAAAATGAATGCGGGAAAATACGTTCACTCCAAGAAAATTGGTCGAGCTGTGATAAAAGAAAGCAGGTTACATCGCATCAATCTTGCTGACTAACACTCAAGTCTCCCCCACTCAGGGCATGACACACTGCACCTGGGTGCCAAAAAGCCATTTCTGAGTCACACTTTGGGTGCATGCCTTTCGCTTCGATTAAACGCTGAAATCCAGGAGCAGTTACCACTATAAAGAAAATGATATTGAACGAAGTTGGTGAGTAATAGAAGGGGATCAGATGCGGGAGTCAACTCCGGAGAGGCAAAATAATCCCAAACCACGGAGTATGAGTCGGTGTATAAGCAAATATTCAGAAGGTAATGATGGCTTGGCCGCTGGGGATACATACTTACCTCTGAATTTCTACACATGGAAGAAATGAATAAATTTCTAATATTTTTGCTTTTGTCTAAAAACCAACCACTATTACTAGAATGTTGAAGGTATTTTCCTTGACGTCAAAATTATGCATAATTTCTTAGTAAATAAAACAGCGTTTTCTACGTTTCCATTTAGACGAAAAAGCGGGTTGCGAGAAATCTACTACATAAGTTACCACCAAGTTAACGAAGCATTTGTGTTTACTACACTACGCTATTCGTCAGTAATATCGTGATGTTGGTACATTTCATTACTGATTTCTTTTAGTGAAGTGTATTATTTGTTAAAACGATGATCTACGTTCTAAAACCGAACTTCAGTAAGCACATCAGATGCCTGCGTTACCATCACCATTTGAGACGGAACTTAGCGTTTATTCCTACTGAACTTCGGATGAGTTTTAAATTTTTTTGTATGATATTTCATCATGTTTAGGTACTATAACGATGGAAAAAGGTATAAAGCTCTAAATTTTACACATTTTTCAGGTCTAATATGAGAACGAACACAGAGTATTTTAGGTCTTCCGATAATTATTTTTTTACGTTATATTTCTTACCTAGCATGTAATATGACGCACTTCTCGCGATAAGCGGGTGTTTCACTGAGGACATTCCGTGAAGGGGTCGCCCTAATGATGTATCAAAAATCCTCCCCTTCCATTCTTAACTGTTTTGTTAAAAATATCCTTGAACAAAAAGAAAGTACTGAATTTATATTTAAAGAGAGTAAATAAATCTAGTCACTGCAGATATGTTAAACATCAAAGTATCCGAGTTATTTGTAATTCATTCATCAATTAATGACATTTTCTCGTTATTTTTATTTTGATAAACAAAAATAATCTCAAATTAGTGCACGTCAATACGTTATTAAAATACTATATAATCTGTAGAAGCTTGACTTTTAAAAACATTTTTATTCATACTTGCCGGCGTGAGACATTTACAGAGAAGGTGAAACTCATTTTTAATCTCTTTTATTTTTACTAGAAAACAACACTGCAATTTTCTTATTAAAAATATGCAATGCCCATAACTTATTTTTGCCAAGAAATATGCAGGTTTATTTTTAAATACAGGCTTTATATTGATACATTAAAAAAGCCAATTACTGGAAAGAACGAGGGGAAAATAAATTAATCATTATGAAAATCATAATTTATTTGAAATCATAAAAAGAAACTATGGAATTAAGTTGAAATAAAACATTTTACTGAGTTTCTTTTATAAAATATATATTCCATTACACAAATTTCAAAAATTTAATCTCATCTTTTAAGATGTATAACATATCTAAATCTGAAATTTTATAAAAAGGTATATCAATCAAGTAATGTCCAAAAAAAATAAAACCTTCAAACAATTTTTTGGGGTTCCCTGTCACAAATTTAATACATCTTACATAGATAAAATGGCCAACCATTACAAATAGTCAGACCTAATTAAGGTTACATCTATTCAATATATGAAAAAATAATTAATAATAAACTTATTAATTGACTGACCTAAAGTGCATGAACAAGTATTAAAGATTTGGAAATTTATGTTTTATGCATGATAAAGAGCAAACACAAAACACAATGGATTATCTATTTAACTGTCCCCTATCATCGCTTAGGTAAAAAATTTCTAAAATATTAATTTATGTAAAATATTTTAAAGCCAAACTAGAAAATGCTTTACAAAATGAACCTCAGGACTAATTTCTAAGTCTTCTCAACAAAAAATTATTGAGGGGAATTATATAAATGCCTCAGTTAATAATACAGGTTTGTTTAATATAAAGTAATAGTTAGCACACATATCTGCTATAGTTTTGATAGTGTAATATAGTTAGCAAGAAAACTTTTTCAACACAACTTCTCTAAAATACTGCATTTCTAGATTTTAAAAAAAAAAAAAAAAAAAAAAAAAAAAAAAAAAAAAATTCAACCAAAAATTAGAAAATTTGCTAGCACAGTATTCACTATCAAAGCCGATGATTTTTCTCATATCATTAGAGGCAAATATTAAGCTCAACATGCTCTCATGTTTAAAAACCTAAACATTTTATACATGGAGATAAAATTATACAAGCACATCAGTTTAATTAATTAAAGTTCTGACATTTTGTGAATTATTAACCATAATATTCAAACAAAAACAAAAAAGGCAAATTCATTTAAGAGAGGAATAGCAGTAGAAACTGCATGCTTGAAATCCAATGTGATGGAGATTCCCCGTAGCTTTCAGTAGTTGTCCACTGAGTATTTTGGAAAGCGTTCAAATATCAAACATGACTTTAAAAACTGACTGCAATGTCACATTTACTTTTAACTGTATTTTCCAAAGACTTTCAGTGCTATATCTACACAGTATCACTGATTCTATTGTAACTTAATATACAAGGGATGATTGCTCTATTTTTAACACATATAACTTATTTTAAGATTCTTAGTATGGAAGAAAGAGATACAGAATGCGAGAATGTAAATGGTTTCTCCAGCCCACCACCTCAAGCTGTTTCTCAAAAAAATATCTGCAAAAGAAATACATATAAGCACAGTAAAAATAAGTTTACAAAGCCTAGCATAACTGTTTCAATACTACTAAGCAGCTAATGACAACTACTACCTCAGTGGTTAGAGTGATTTTTTTTTTTTTTTTTTTATCCTCTTTAAGCTTAAAAATCAACAAGAGAGAGAAAAATCAGTTGAGTGTTTTGTTCACAAGAAACGTGCTAAGAAATTATGTACATCTTTTATCAGAAAACCTATTTCTTTCCTTTTGGTTTAAAGAGAAATTTTCATTTTTACCTAAATATTATGTAAAATCAGTAATTTTTGATAGTTTAATATATATTTGTCATTGATTCAACCGCTGCTGCTTCAACATTAATGCATGTCTATAAGACATTAAAAACAAAACTCTTTAAACAAAAATGTAAGCAACTATTAGCCCATTTAAACATGATCTAACACAAACATATACATATATATATAATATGATACCCCTATAAAACAAGTTTTTAAAAAACATAAGTTGTTTTCATCACACACATTACTGTTCAAACTAAAAGCAACATTGGTCATCACAGATAAATCACACAGCTATTATAGACCCAATTTTATTTTGTTCGGTATTGTCTAAGATGGCTTAAACTTCACGGTTCCAGTATTTATATTTATTTCTGGTCGTATAAACTTTAAATAAAATATTAAAATCATAATAAAAATCTAAGTACTGCCAATTAGATATATAAAAACCTGTTATTCTTCCCAAATGCACTAGAGCCTCATTTCAACCTACCTACAGTTAATAACCTTAAACATCCATATACATTAAACTGCATCACTCAAATAACTGATTAAACACATTATTTAATACCCTTGAGTAACAAAAAAAATAAATAAAACAGAACAACAACAACAAATTACAATCTTAACAAACAGAAAAAAAAAAACCCAAGAAAGAATTTTAAAACTATTTACAATATAATATCAAACAATCTCGTGAAACATACAAAATAATGATAAAATTTGAATGCATTTTGCAACAGCCATAAACTGTATTAACTAGTTAAAGCTCCCCTCCATACCACGTAACGATTACGAATCGGCATAAACATACTAAATGACAATACAGTGTTTTGACAGACGAAGCAAAAATTTTTATACTTTAAAATACAATTTTTTAAACTTAACCATCCGTATAAGAGTGCAATTATAAAAATGTTTCGAATTCTATTGTGAAATGCTTCCAAACTGACTCATTTTCACTATGATCATTTAATAAATAGAATTAATAAAACTAATGTTGAACAATTAAAAGAATAAACAGAATAGTTATAAACAAATGAAAGTAAATTGGATTGAATTTCACTAAGCTGAGAACTGTGCACACACATTAACAAACAAATGAATAAGTGTTTGTATACTTACATGCAAGTAATCCAGAGTAAAAGACAACTAATAAACAAGTACACAAGGTTTGACACTTCCCTCCAGAGTTCGAAATTTCCATGCTATTCGTAGCTTCAGGTTTTTCTTTTACACCTGATCGTTTGATTTTTTACGTCGCGATGAATTATCCGATCGTACCAAAACATTACTGCATCAAATAGATAAGTTTAAAAAACCATACACCACCGTTAGCAACCGCATTGTTACCGCCACCGCTATCTCAACTTCAGTGACGCTTTTTAGTAAAGTTGACATGTTTACAGCCTGCTTTGGCTTATGTGCATTGTTTCACAGTAGCCAATGGGAGAAACTAAAATGTTCCTATTAATCCTAATGTTTCCTTTAATTTTTAACATTAATTTTACTTAAAACATTTTTTTTCTTTATCCTATAACAGGGCTAAATTTCTGAAAAAAAATACTATTCATCCCAGATATCTTGATTAAAAGGGCAAAAGAGAGCTAAGGGGCTTTAAGTAATGTTTTTCATATATTTCTTCTAGCAATATTTGATACTGTTCAACTTTCTATGATTAAAAAATAGTATGATGTAAATGAAATAGCATTAAATTGCAAGTCTCATGATAGATTCCTTTAGTTGAGAATAGTGTAGAAAATATTGCATTAAAGTAATGGTATTGTGTCTTCTTTATATAGTATAAATAAATTTCGTCCTTTGTGATTCTCTCTGTCTAGTTAATTTCTTTTTCTGTGTCACTCATATGCAGGGCCGGATTTTCCTATAGGCTAACTAGGCTTTAGCCTACGGCCTCAAGATCAAGGGGCCTAGATTCAAATTGGTTTAGTTAAAATTCATAATAATTCATACCTAAACTTAAAATTCATAAAAATTCATACTTAAACTTTAAATGTGAATTATTAAGAAATAAATGTATCTGAATTGAATTTGGTTTAATCTTCAATGTATTGAATATATATGTTAGTACCAATAACAACATGTTTCATTTAATATATTGATATATATCACAGTAATGATGTATTTTATTATCTCTCATGTAATTTACAAATTTAAAAATGAGAGGTGAAAGGGCCTCATAAGTGGAATAGCCTAGGGCCTCTTTTCATCTAAATCCGGCCCTGCTCATATGTCTCGTGTTACAGAATATTTCCAGCTTACGTAAAAAAAAAGTTTTATTTGCTTTTAAGGTATAGTATAGATTTAATAAGACACTATAAAAGAAAGAAGTTTCTGAAAGTCGAAGTGAATTTGTTTTAAATAAATTCATTTTTGCGAAGCTTAAATTACTATGACTATCACGACTGACTTGCTATCTGTTAGACATCACAATGTACAACGGTTCCGTATAGAATGGGGGAAATGAAGGCATGAAGAAATTAACGAACGGTAGGGTACAAGCAATAACAGAATAAAAAATAATGATTTTGAATAAAGTCTCTGGAAGCAGCAATTTAAACACTTGTTGAACTCTTACTTCTAAAAAAATCAACGGTAACATTTAACAAATTTATGGAGAATAGAGTACCAAATAGCAGGGACGCATATTAACTACCTATACTCGAGTTCAAGCAATAGGGAAATTTCAAGCCCGCTGATTCGTTGGCTTCTTCCCGTCATCTATGACATCACATAGCGCAACTTTCGAAGACTTGATATGGTGGCGCCATCTTTTCCTCTGAAACTGAATCGTTCCATTACAATATACTATTTTGATTAAAACTTTTTAGAGCGTATATGAATAAATCGTGAAATAACTCGAATATGATATTCTAAGTCGAGTTCCAAAAGTATATTTTTATTACGAAAAATACACTTAATTATTTAAAAGAAAACTTCTAACACTGAACTTTTTATAACAAGTTAAAGAAAACTTTGATGAAAAAAAAGCTTTAAAAAAATTTAAAATATAATGGTAGTTTTGAAATTTTTGTGAAATATGTAACATTTTTTTTTTTTTTTTTTTTTTTGGGGGGGGGGGGTTATTTTACTAGAACTTGCATTGAAAGATATAAATTGGTATGGGTATATTTGTGTATTATTTTGCAAGAATACAATATTTTTACCACTGACTAACCTATTTTTTATATAAACTAACCTTTTTTATATAAACTTAAATTTGCCTTTTCAAAATATATTCAATTTTATTAATGGATTACTTAAAGAAATCTTAATGCAATTTTTTATAGCCATTATATGTATTTACCGATCTGTTTTTTTCCCCTCAGTGCGACTCTCTCTCACACACATAGATGATGGTGTGAAAAAGAGACCACTGGAAAAATATATTGCATCATATGTTCAATGTTTCTGACGCTTTAAAACCAATGAATTATACAAACTAAAATTTATGAAAAATTCTACAAAAAATTGTCTCTGTGTAATATATTAAACTAAGCGGCAAAAACGGAATGTATTAAATTCTCACTGCTTCGCTTTTTAATTGTAGTGGATTTTTTTTCAGAAGACACAATATTTTTTCCATGTGTGGCGATGTAAGTAGAATAGAATAAAAAATTGCTACTTTTGTGTGTACGATTTTATATATAAAAAAATCCTTGGACAATTTGAGAGTAAGATACTGGGTGAATTTTATTAAACTTATATATGTATATATATATATATATATATATATATATATATATATATATATATATTAATTAACATATATTTTTTTTTTCTAATCTCAGATTGTCTAGCAAGGCTGGTCAATCTCCATAAAACCAAAAATTTCCAAAAAGTCTAAAATCAGTAGAGGGTCCAGAAGGACCTCGTCCTTAGTAAAACCCAAACAATTTAAAATATGGGCAGGGGAGGCCATGTCAGCAGAGCACCAGTGGCACTCCGGGAAGATCTTCTGTCCCTGCCGAAAAGTGAGTGCTTTTATATGACCACTCATGAAGCGCGACAAGGCCGTTTGGTACTTTCTGGGCTTGATCTGAAAAGACCCACCCGGACTTCTTCCAAAGTACCATGGGTGACAAGGAGGAGTTCTCCAAAGATGGTTTTGTTTGATCTTCATGAGGGAGTAAATCTCTCTAAAAGTAAGTGCCTCACAAGGACTCACGTACTCCTCAGCCGCAGTCCTGGCCAAAAAGTCGGCGTATTTCATTACCGTCGATCCCAACATGGGAAGGGATTCACTGGAAATGAATAGTGTGTCCAGATGAAAGCTGGTCAAGAAGATCTAAGATGTCCAGGCTAGTCTGGTCCCCAATAATAGTCCAATTAGAGAGGTACTGAATTGAAGCACGGCTGTCAGTTAAAATCCAGACATCGTGAAATTGATCCTCAACTTGACACGCATACTGCAAGCCCTTCCTGATAGCAATAAGCTCTGATCTAAATACCGAACAGAAATCTGGGTTTTTAATTTTAAATTCCACAGCACCGGTAGGAGTTGGTATGTGCACTCCACTACCAGAAATTCCCCCATCACCCCTGCTGCCATCGGTATATATCTTCAAAGAAGATTGAGGGATTCCATGGATAGTCTCAAGAGCTAATTGTCTGATGAGGGCCGGAATCTCAGAGTTTTTAATAACACTAGTTAAGAGACCCTCATGGAAATGGATCCCATCAAGTTTCAAACCGACGCCCAGATGTTTTAAAGAGTGGGGCTCCACATTAGCAGAAGGCAGACCCAGCATTTTTGCAAAGGAAAAGGGGCTATGCTTCCTCAAACGCTGGTTGTCAATCCAAGCATGAAGGTATGCAGAAGTTCTATGCTGATCATTGTAACTGTAAAGCTTGTTATAATATTTTGAGAGGCGATAAGTTCTTCTCAACGAAAGAGGAGGTAAATTGCTTTCATAGAGCACAATGTTATTTGGACAACTGTGTCGAAGTCCTGTAATGATTCTAGCAGCGCTCAACTGTACCCTTTCAAGTTTATTCAGATTGGTATTGGAAGCACAAGAATAGATGGGAAAACCATACTCCAGTATTGGCCTAACAAGAGAAATGTAGGTCGTTCGAAGGGTGCTAGCTTCTGCTCCCCAGTCACGAACAGAGATAAATTTAAGTATATTGAGTCTTTTTCTGCCCTTGACCACCTGGCCTTCAATGTGTTTATTGCTTGTGATTTCCTGGTCCAAGATGTAACCCAGGTATTTAGCATTTTTAACATAGTTTAATTGAGTTCCGTTCATAAAGATCAAAGGCTGGTAATTGTAGAGGTGTTTGTTAGTAGTAAAGAAAGTCACCGAGGATTTTGAAGCATTAAAAGTCAGTTTATGGTGCTCTGCGAAATGATGAGCCTCTCCCAGAGCACAGCTGAGAATTGCACTAATGTCAGAGCTAGAGTGCCAGATTATGATATCATCGGCAAAGATTCCCACATTACAATATTTAGAAATCTCTCTTTCAATGCCAGCAAGGTAAAGAGAAAACAGGACGGGACTTAAAAGAGAACCCTGCGGAACGCCCTGTTTAAGGCCGAAAGGATCGGACAAAGAGTTATTGTACTTTACTCTAATGGATCTGTTCCAGAGAAAGTCTGAAATCCAGGGAAGGGCTCTACCCTTAATGCCAAATAAATCATGAAGTTTGGTGATCAATAATTGACGCCAAACTCTGTCAAAGGCCCTAGACATGTCTAAAAGGGCTGCAGCAGAATGGTTAGTTGGCTTCATGTTCTGAGCATCCCGGACACTCTGGCAGAAAAACAAAATCTGGTCGGTAGTGCTATGTCCTCTACGGTAACCATATTGTTCTCCCGGCAGCAAATTATTAGAATACAGATGGAGATTTAACCTGGCAAGAATAACTCTCTCTATGAGTTTACAAACAAAGGAGGTCAAGGCTATAGGCCTAAAACTCCCAGGGGAGCTAGCATCTTTACCAGGCTTTAAGATAGGGACAATGAAGGCTCTCTTCCATTCACGTGGGAGTCGTCCAAGACTCCAAGAGAGATTAAAGAGATCGAAAAGTCTCTGCATACCACAAGGGCCAAGATGACTAATCATAGCACCATGAATGCCGTCAGGGCCTGGAGATTTACCAAGATCCATAGCTTTTAGTGCAAAATTAAGTTCTTTCAAGGTAAACTTTTCATTAAATATAGGTTTACCGGAACTAGAAGTGCGGCAAAATTAACATATGTTACAGTCAAAACCCGAATTAACTAGGGAAAACGCGTTTTAACTGGGAGCGCTAGGGAGAACCCGAATTAACTAGGCAAAACACGTTCTAACTGAGAGCGCTAGGGAAAACCCGAATTAACTAGGAAATGCGCGTTCTAACTAACAGCGCTAGGGAAAACTCGTTTTATTCGGGCTTTGACTGATTTGTTAGACAATATTATTTGTATCTATCCAAAATTATTGTATTATTTCAACAATATGTTATGTAACAAGTTCTAATTTAAATCAAACTGTACTTAGTAAAATAGTGTTTGAAGAAAGAACCTATCATTGAAGAAAAAAAATACTTTATTTGGATAATGTTTAACACAGTACCGTTATTACGAATTACTTATTTCGACAAGGCAAAGGACTGTGACACTTAGAATTGCAAAGAGAACTATTTTACATACTGAAGCATCTCTTTGAAGAACAATCATTTTTACAAGAGCAGCGGACGAACCCTTGTCCAGTTCCTACAGCTCCTTTTCTTGCTGTTGTTCTCAGCAAAATTTCCTAATTCGGTACTCGTTCTTGAGTCAAGAAAATTTGCTGCGATACATCTAATTCAGATCTGAAAATCAGTGAATATGATAAACTTTTGTATTAAACTTGTACAAAAATTACACATTTTCAATTTGGTTTGAAGTCAACTCTTTAATTTATGAACATAAGAAAATTAATGTAATACCTAAATTTAATGCTTATTTATAACACATACACCTAATAGTTACTACATATAATATTTAATGGAATAATGCTAAATTTCGGTGAACAATTAGCTGCAGGGGTGGATCCAGGGAGGGAGGGGCTGTTGGGGCGATCTCCCACCTCCCCCTTACAGCTAGTGACTAGAGGTATTATGCCAAAATACTATTTATTCTATTATAGTTTGAGAAAATCAGTTTTTCAAACTCATTCAACCTTTTCTTTTGCTCCCCCCCCCCTTCCCGAAAAAAAAAATTCCCCGGCTACGACTTTGTCGCCCCCGCCCTTACGACTTGTTCTGGATCCGCCCCTGATTAGCTGCAGTCTACTGTATAAATACATATAGAATTTAAAGTTAATATAAATAACAACCATATATTTATTGAATAAATACTGAACTAATTAAGTTTAAATATCATCTCTCACCTCGAATACAGTTTGTTCAGAACTCAATCTTTCGTACCAATTTTGTACAGGCCATCTTTATTTTTTTCAAGCACTATACCGATGAGATTTCGCAAGTCCGCTTGTGCTCTATCAACATCTGGAATGGGAACAACAACATTACCTCCAATATCAACCTCAGGATGTGTTGCATCGGAGATCTTTTTCATCCGTTTGGCTTGTTTTATTAAATTTTCTTTGACTTCCTTTCTAATCAGAAAAATGTTGGTCGACTTACTAGCAAGCATATACTCCCCTGATTGTTCTTGTTCAGTTTCTTGCTCTTCTGCATTCATGTCCTCGAAAATTTTCTGAAGTTCATCCTCGTTTTGGATATTTTTTATAATATCGGAGGGCAAGGTTGAGGTTGTCAGTCCAACTCTTGGTTCAATCCCAAACATTGCTTTTTATGGCGATCGTATAATTCCTGAATGTAAAGCTCTGTTTTTCATGAATTGGACAAAACGAAGACCATTGGACCACTTTGTAGTTCGATTATCTTCATCCATGAAGCCAACATATTTTTTACGTCTTGGTTGGCCCTCTCAACCGAACCCTGCGACTAGCTGTGACGAGGCTTCCCATGAATCTTCAATTCTGGCCAATACGTAGATAACTGCTCTATAACGGAATTTACAAACTCTCTTTCATTATCAGAATGCAATATACAAGGAGCCCCAAATGTCAAAAACATATCAAGTAGTTGCAAAGCAATCTCGTCCGCTCTTTTGCTCTGAAGTGCAATGTTCAATTCTGTTCAATTCTGAGTGAATAATAGGTTTAGAAACCAAAACTTTCATATTTTTAATTTATTTATTTTTTCTTTTGACATGTTTAACACATAGATAAAAAAAATTGTATCGTCTCAGTAGTTATGTTAGCATATTTTCTTGAAGTTTCAATTTTGGGTCTGTCTCTACCACCATGTCCTATGGCCACATGCGCCCTTTTTATAACATCAAAAATTTCTTTAACTGGGAAATAATATTTTATGGGCTCATTTGAAGAAACCAACTTTTTTACTCCACTGATTTCAAGAATGTCAGACCTTTTAAATCTGCGGTATTGAACAGAAGTCTTGCAAACGGCAGATTTGGCTTCTTCAACCTCTGATAAAAGAGTGTTGTATTCATTACTTGTTATAACATTAAAGTTATTTTGTTTTTTATTTAATAACTGTAATTGTTCCAGAAATCTAATTTTCCAATTTTTAGTGCAAAAAGCATTAACATTTTCTTTACTCATCGTAAATAAATCAAACAGCAGAAGCACGTCCCTACAAAAATAAAACTAAACGACTGCACTTGCTTTGAAAATTTCACAAGCAACAAATCCAGATTCAAGCGGTTCTAACTGGACAAAACCGACATTAACTATGGAAAACGGGTTTTCCCTGGAACTCTCAGAACGCGTTTTATCTAGTTAATTCGGGTTTTCCCTAGCGCTCCCAGTTAGAACGCGTTTTCCCTAGTTAATTCGGGTTTTGACGGATTTCGGGTTTTGACTGTAACATATCTCTCTATTCTAAAAAAAAGTAATATATATATATATATATATATATATATATATATATATATATATATATATATATATATATATATATATATATATATATATATATTACTTTTACAGCTGGCGCTGCCGCTGTCGCTGCCGGCAACGCCGCTGTCAAAAGCTTGTCACGCTATCTCCTCTGAAACCGCTGGGGGTATGGGGTCGAGACCGATACCAATCGATGCAGAACAATGTGGGGAAGAAAGTAAGACATGTCTCATATTCGTCGGACTTTAAGTTTTTTTTAATTTTATGTTTTGTGGGAAAATATTGACTTTTTCATGTTCAGATTACGATAACTCGCCAAAAAAGGATCGTAGAATTTTTTTTTTTTTTTTTTTTACAATCTAAGACTACAGACATTTCTCCTTCAAACAAGACCTCATTTGTTTAAAAATAATTTAAAACAGACTGATATTTTTATTAAAATTGAAAACCCACTTTTTGGAAAAATTTATGCGTTTCGAGATATATAAATTCGACGCTCTCAGACTTATTATGTTACAAAGAAAATATTTATATCAACTGGAAGATGAAAGCTTTCTCATTCATATAAACTTCATTTCAAGTCTCTATCTTAAAATTTCGATTTTTAATTGAATTTTAAAGAAATACTTAAAAAAAATCTTCTCATTCGCTTCCTTTGCAGAAGGACATGAAAGAAGATCCAATTTTTCACCCATAGGCGGGCTTCATCCATTTCGCCGGGAGGGGGGGGAAGCTTCAACTGTAAACAAATGAATGACTCAATCGCTGTAAACAACTATTGAGTCATTCATTCACTTGATTCACCAGAGGAGCGAGCGTAGCGAGCCTAGGGGCAAAGCCCCTAGTGTATATATATATATATATATATATATATATTAGACAAAGTTGTAAGTGAAAAACCTGTATAAGCACTAAACCACTACAGCCAGGAACCAAAGACATGAAAAGATAAGTGAAAAATATGAATATATATATATTCATTTATATATATATATATATATATATATATATATATATATATATATATATATATATATATATATATATATATATATATATATATATATATATATATATATATATATATATCTTTATATATAAAAGGCAAAGTCTGTGTGTGTGTGACCGAGTTTTTGTCTGCTCGCGGCACGGCGCAAAGACGGCAGGTCGGACAGTCTTGAGATTCGACACGTAGATGCCACCCGAGGTCTCATTATGCACCTCGAAGCCCTTTTTTCGATTTTTTAATTAGATTTTCCGCAATTAAATATTTAGTCGCGATTTGGAGCTCCCGGACGAGTAAAAGCTCCGTAAATCCTAACGTATCCGTCCAAGAATTTTTTTTTTCGGACGAGCCTATACGGGAAAGATGACACTATACGGAAATCACAATTAAAATTGTCTGTCTTAATTTATCTATTAATTGTGATTTTTTTCGATCGCCTATACGCACCCGTTTTTCGGAAAAAACGCGATTTTGGCCGAGACCCTTTTTTTCAAATTGTCGAATCGATACGTAAATGTTGTTACATTTTTACGAAATTTTTATCTCAGAGACCCTAGACATCACAGTTTCGAAAGCCAGAACCAAAATTAATTTACAAATTGTAGTTATTTTTTAATGATTTATTTTATGATTCGGAAACTCTTGAGAGAAATCTCATTTTGGAATTTTCGTTCTTCATTTCCGGACGAAGGTAAAGCGGGGGAATTAGGCTTGTCTTTTTCGACGTCAAGCACGTGATGTGTTGGGGCGTTTGCTTTCTATGAGGGATTGGGTGGTTAAAGGAAATCGATTACTATTGCAGTGATAATCGATTAAAAAATCGCATTTAGTAATGCCGAAATTTTTTGGCCAACACTTAGTTAATATCATATAATTTGTGGTGTGTTTGTGGAAAAAATCTATGAAGATTTCAAAGAATTTCAGCACAATAAACATCTTAATCTGTTTTTCGTTTCGCTGACTGTTGTGGAAAGTTTTAAGTAATCCCATGTCAAAAATTTTGCCAAAATGTGCCAGAAAGGATTAAATTTATATGGGTAAAATAATGTATCGTGGTGAGGAAAAGGATGACAGCGACGCCCATTAACAAAGGGTATATATATATATATATATATATATATATATATAATAGCAGCACCATTTCTTCTTCTAATAGGTATGCTACTACCAGCAGTATGCAAAAAGCTTTCCCAGCTGCCAGAAGATCTAATATTTTTTAAGCCGTTTGAGAAATTTATTCATTCCAATTAAAGTTTAATAAGATTCCCCCTGTATCTTACTCTCAAATTGTCCAAGGATTTTTTTTATATATAAAATACCATACCAATACCCATACCAATTTATATCTTTCAATGCAAGTTCTAGTAAAATAAATCCTCCCCCCTCAAAAAAATGTTACATATTTCATAAAAGTTTCAAAGTACTTACCATTATATTTTAAAGTTTTTTTTTCATCTAAGTTTCCTTTAACTTGTTATAAAAAGTTACATCTACAATGAAATCGGTCTCCCCACTCTTAAAAAACACCTTCAAAATCTAGACATTAACTTTCACTACAATATTGATAATGATTTACTTAAAGATTTAGCAAATTATGATCATGCTGACCCCTCTAACAGGAAACGGCCTAAAGCCATCCTGTCATTTCCTTAATTGTTTTGTCCGTCCTTATTATAAAAAATAAAAAATAATACTTGGCTTGCGAAGGTAAAAAAACAACAAAAAATTTTACAAAAACAAATAAAAATGTATTTCTATCCTTAAACTTTCTCTTTTAATTTATTCATCTTTGCATCGTTTGTAGACCCTCTTTTCTACTGCCCTGCAAGATCTCAAGCTCAGAATGAACTGCTTTGTGGGGTACCTGGGCGTAAGCCGAATCCCCAGTACTACATGTAGACAGTATTGACAAAGTGCTCATGAGAAAGAAATTAAGTAATGAATATATGCATACATAACGTAAAGAAAAAAGTTTAAATATGAGATACCTTAATGGTATACGTAATAAGAAGAAAGGAAAGGTGAAATAAAGTAGAAGTATAAAGAGTGATGAAGTAAGGAAAAAAGGTAGAAAATAAATGAATTTATTATTATTATTATTATTATTTTTTTTTTAAATAATTTTATAATTGATTATATAATTTTTTTTTAAATTTTTTTTATTTTTTTTTTGCATAATAATATAATTTTAAAGAAAAATAAAGTAAGGAAAAAAAAGTTGAAGAAAGGTTAATCCGGCGCAGGCTCTAAGAGAGCCGCCCGGGGTCTTTTTCTGTAATTAGGGTCCCTAAAGTCATAGTCTGGAAGTTCTGCGATAATATCGTTATTAAGAGAGTTTAATTGATTGTAAAAGTTAATAGAGACCTGCTGAGCGGCCCTACTAATAGTTTGGATATCGTAGTCACGTCTAATAACCGTATTAGCAAGGTACCTATGGGCCCTCCTAATTTTTCTCAGAATTTTGTTTTGACAAATTTCTAAATTTTTGATGTTAGATTTGGCCGCGTAAGACCAAACAGGAGCAGCATAGAGAGCAATTGGAAGAATGACAGTTTTATATAGAAGAATTTTATTTCTGGTATCCAGATGGGGACTAAATAAATGGGTGCGGAGCATACAAACTTTTTGATTTATTTTATTAATAGTGTAGTTGATATGGGGTTTCCAGGTAAGGCGTCTATCAAGGGTAACGCCCAGATATTTCACCGAGCTCTCCCATTTGATGACCGTGTCATAGATGTAGAGACGTGGAGGTTCTTTGTATTTATGAGAGAAGTAGATAGCGTGGCATTTATCAGTATTTATTTTAATTTTCCATTTTATGTAATAGTCTTCAAGAATGTCAATATGATGTTGAATGAAATTTGCAATAAGATTTGGGTGGTGAGCAGTGGCTAAAATAGCTGTATTATCAGCATAAAGTGCAATAGAAGTGTGTGGGCTCCTGGGCAAATCGTTGATGTAAATGTTGAAAAAAATGGGACCAAGGTGCCCTGCAAGATGCTTACTCACTTTTTCTTATACTATGAACTCACGGATTAGCAGCGGCCCAATCATTTCACTCCTTTCCTATACTCTGTTTCATTGGTTCCCCTCTGCTTACTACCTGAAAGTCTGCAATTGAGGGCGTGACCCAGGAATTGCAGTTGCGACCCATTTCCTATGGTATAAAAAGTTCAAAGTTAGAAGTTTTCTTTTAAATAATTAAGTGTATTTTTCATAATAAAAATATACTTTTGGAACTCGACTTAGAATATCATATTCGAGTTATTTCACGATTGATTCATATACGCTCTAAAAAGTTTTAATGAAAATAGTATATTGTAATGGAACGATTCAATTTCAGAGGAAAAGATGGCGCCACCATTTCAAGTCTTTGAAAGTTGCGCTAAGTGATGTCATAGATGACGGGAAGAAACCAATGAATCAGCGGGCTTGAAATTTCCCTATTGCTTGAACTCGAGTATAGGTAGTTAATATGCAGCAGGGACTGTGATCATGTTTTGAGAATATAAATGACCCAAGCACAAAGCTCAAATGTGCATAACATGACCTTTTTCACTCTAGCATAAAGCAAAAAGTAAACGAATCGATGACAGAGAAGCCTTTCAACAAACAGTGGATCGAACTTCAGATTTCACAGGGTACAGAATAAGAAAGCCTGGTCGAAATTAGTTGCTATATGCTAAGAGTAAGTTGAACTATCTCCAATTTGCTCAAAACCACAAACATTAAAAATCCTCTGAGGGTCTACCGGGGGTTTGTTATCATGCTGAGCTTCGGTCTCAAGTCTCCAAGAAATCTGATATTCCAGCCAATCAAGGACAGTTAGCTTTGGAAATTATTAAGGGCCTGTTCACATAGGAGTCCGTTGCGTTGCGTTAAGGAAAAGATGACGTTGAGACGAAAATAAACCAATCATATGCCTCCAAACGATTAGCAATGAAATTTTTAACGCCTATGATTGGTTTATTTTCGTCTCAACGTCATCTTTTCCTTAACGCAACGCAACGGACTCCTATGTGAACAGGCCCCCTATGTGAACAGGACTCCTATGTGAACAGGACTCCTATGTGAACAGTACTCACGGCGAAGATACCCTTATTTATACCGATGGTAATAAAAACAAAGTCTCGATCCGGCAGCGGAATTTGTATTAGAGCCAATTCACATAGGAGTCCGTCAGCATAAGCTTAAAAGGAACATGGGTTGGCCCTAAAACGGAAACCTGTTCACATAGCCTTCAGTTACCGTTAGCTTTGAGCGCGCTGATTGGCTGACGACCTTTGTTTTAGGTTATGAACCGCGGCCCAGTGGCGGACCTAGGTGGGGACGGTCCACCTCGGGCCCCACTTACTAAGGGGGCCCCACGACAAGGGACTTTTTTAATTAAACGAAAAAAATTTACATTTTTAAAATTTTTTAAAAATCAGAAGAGAACGTTATTGTTTTTGAAAACATTACGGTTGTACATATACATAAAGTGAAAGGTCATCAACCTCATTCGCCTGCGAATCCCTCTTTTCCTCTTTCGAACAGCGGATAAGTGAGACCTTGGCTCGCGTAAATGAGGGATGATATAGATAGGTCAACCGCGGGTAAGCGAAACAGCATAAATCGAGGGATTACTATAGGTTGGAGGGGATCGACGAGGTAGTGGTGGAATCATGCTATGCACTTCTGCCCTCTCTATCATCTTCTCTCTCTCTCGTTCAGGTACTCTAAGTAGGACACCTTCTAAGTGTTTGGCCTATAGATATTTAATATATTAAAAGCGATATTATACTGTACTTATTATTTTCATAAATACTGTCATAAAGCGTAAACAGCCTAGTGGGGCTCAAAAGAGGAAATTGAAAAAAAGGCAGAAGAAAAAAGAACAGAGCTGATCTCAGGATGAAATTTAAAGTTCGTGCAGCAAAAACATCCTTCCAGTTTCAAGAGCAAAGAAGAGCCCACTAGTTCTGAAGTGGGCTTGGAGGAATTAGAATCTGTTGTGGAATCAGTGCCGCCTTCCTGTGTTTAACAGGAAGAAAGTTTCAAGATAAGTCAGCAAAACTTAGGGGGCATTCTTCCTCTTCGAGTTAGTGCCAGTGAATATAGTATTAGACGGAGACGGAACATAACCTCAAAAAGAAAGTGAAGCAGAAGAGCCTGATATTGAAATTTCAGACAAAATAAGAAAAGTTCCTCTTTTGTGTGATGTGGGTAACTGGCCAACACCCCTATCGCATGGTATGAAAACATTTTTTAAAACGAGGTAGAGAGTTTTTCCAAGAGCCATCTTCGTGGCATGGGCCAATCACTCACTCAATTTGTGTGGGGTGCACACTTTTAGTTACATTCCAACCAGTGTGACATTTGTCGGTACACTGGAAAATTTTTACAACTTCTTCTCGGACTCAACTCACAGATGGGAAATTTTGACTGCCATTGTGGGAGTAGCGGTTAAAAGGCTGTTCGATACAAGGTGGAGTGCACAGCAGATGTTAAACCAGTAGTGAAAAATTTTGAAAAATTGATCGGTGCAGTGGAGAAGCTGTGCGACGAGTCTGAAAACCTAGATACAAGAGGATCAACTCAGATTACAATGGCAAAGGTTTGCGATTTTACGTTTTTAGCATTTCTACGTCTGTGGTCAGACATATTGAAGGAAATCAACCAGACTCAACGCTATCTACAAATTGAGTGGATTTCCTTGGACAAGATAATTTGAACTAAGAGAATTAGAACTTTTTATTACGGAAACTCGAGAATCTTTATTTAGTGATGCTTTAGACTTCGCTTCCCAGAAATGTGAAGTAATGGGAATTGATATTGAAAAGAGTGGTAGAAAAAGATCCTAAAAAATGATGCCGGGTGAAAAAGCTAAAAATGAAGGTTTATCTTCACAAGAAGAACTAAGGAGGTCCATGTTACAATGTGTAGATAGGTTGTATTTGGAACTCCAAACAAGATCCTTGGAGAACAGTCATAACAGTGGCGTAACGAGGGGGGGGGGGGAGAAAGGGGGTCTATCATGCCCCGAGTGCCACTTGCAGAGGGGCACCAAATGGTCAAGGCCATGGAGAGCGCCAAAAAGGTATTGTGCCCCGGGCGCCAGTTATGCTCGCTACTCTACTGATTCATAACAAATTTGAAGTCTTGCAGTCGGTTAATTTGATCAAAGCTCCAGATCAGAAATTGCCAGGACTTATTTCTCATCTAACTGAAAGTTACGATGCATTTTTTTAAGGACGAGGTTTTGCCAGAAATAAAAAGAGTAAGACGTCATATGCAAGCTTCAAGTATTAATACAGAGGAAGTAAAAAAATGGCCAGCTCTTCAGGTTTTGCAGTCCATTGTTGGTAGTTCATTTGCCATTGGACATTCAAGAGTCAGTACCAAACTTGTGTTTAGCACTAAAGTTGTTTTTGACAATTAGCATTTTCGTCGCAACTTGTGAAAGAAGTTTTTCAAAGCTGAAAATCATCAAAACTATTTGGGCTCAACAATAAGCTAAATCAGGCTAAATGGACTAGCAATGTTAACCATAGAGAACAAGTTGGTTATTAAAATAAACTTCCATGAGACAATTTGACAATTTTCTGATTCAAAAGTTAGAAAGAAACAATTTTAAAAGGAGGATTTTAACTATTCAAAATTAATACAGAATTGTGTTTCCCTTAGTTTTGTCTTCACATGAAATTCTGTATAGAAAAATAGGATATGTGTGTGTGTGTGTGCCCGCGTGTGTGTGTGTGTGCGCGCGTATGTGTGCGTGTGCGTGTGCGTGCGTGTGTGTGTGTGTGCGTTCGTGCGTGCTTGCGCGTGTGCGTTCGTGCGTGCGTGCGCGTGCGTGTTAGTTACTCCGGGGCTAAAGATGTTTTGGTTAAGATGTGAGTGGAGCGACGGTATATAAATAGAGCGATATATATATATATATATATATATATATATATATATATATATATATATATATATATATATATATATATATATATATATACGTAAAGATACTTTGTTAGACTTGACTTTAGATATGTCTTATTTTGTAAAAAAATTATTTTATTTTTGTTCCAAAAAAACTTATACTGTATTCACCTCAGCACGAAAAGTTTTTGACGTATTCCCATTCAATTTTTTTATACTGATACTGTAAATATATATTGCTTTGTGAAAAGTAAAATTTTTTAAACTTGAATTACCAGTAAAGTTAATGTAAATCAAAGTGAAATATTTCTTTGGTTTTCCTTGAAGCTACCGTAATATTATAAGAAAGTATTGACTCCAAAACGGCTCCTTTTCTTTTTAATGTGAATTTTGTCTTTAACTATTATTGCTTTGATTAATAAAATGGCCAAGCCTTTTATAGTCCACCTTGGATAGAGGAAAAATTCACACAACAAAAATCAGCACCGTACAACTGATTTTAATCTTGTACCAAACTATAAGTTAACGAGCTCATGGCTCAGGCGGTTAGAACGTTGGTTTCGGAGCTGTGCCGTGCGGAGCGTCGTTGGTTCGATTGCTCGAACCCGGGACTTGACGTAAGACTTTTTTTCTATTTAACACTTAAACAGTAATGATCATTGCTCACCTCGTACTGCACGAGTTCGCCCCCTTATTCTGTCTATTTTTTCTATGCACAGGTCAATAGCCCGTGGAGATGGTCTGATTAAGGCAAAGAAAGGCTAGCTGTCATAAGAAAAATTTAAAAATTGCTTTATTTTTTTTTTGGGGGGGGGGGGGGGAGCCTCAAAAATAAATCCGCCCCGGGCCCCAAATGGTCTAGGTACGCCACTGCCCCGGCTTTGTTCCTGTTCGGTAATTCCCTTTCCTCCTTATCAAAATTCAAAATTACAACAACCCGGCTACTTCTGGTTTCTGACCTGTCTTTCTTTTTCTATCGTTCCTCTTTCTATTATGCGATTCCCCCTCGGACCAGCTGTTCGCTGAAGAAGGGGATTGATAACCTATTCCCGGAATTCCGATCCTGCTTGCTTTCCTCTTTGATTTCGCTACTCGCGCCTTGAGGACCTCTGCCGCCCTTTCGTGTAACTTCCACTAACTTGTTTTTTATCCCAATCATATTCCAAATTTCCCGTTTTCTAGTTTTGATTAAAAAAAAATTATAATTTCTTGTTTCACCCATTGTTTAAATTCTCTATTATCATTTAAGTTAGCCATGCCCCATTGGTTACTCGTACTCGTTCTAGTTAATTAGTTGATTTTTCAACAAATTAATTTATTTTTTCCCTTAATCATTGTCAACACTATTTGTAACCTTGAGAACGGTAATCTTATGCCACATACTACAGAACCTCAGTACATACTGTACGAGCCAAATGTCATACGTGGCACTGGTCCCAAAGTCGTTGATTAAAATGGACTGTAAACTAATAAATTATATCGAAACTATTGTCGACCCTGCGACATACGAATTATACACTGAAGTGCCACTGAATTAGGGATACCTACCTAGTAACGAGTTGGGCCTCCTCTGGCCTTGATAACGGCTGCCACACGACGAGGCATAGATTCAACAAGTTTCTGGAAACGTTCCACGGGAATGGCTTGCCAAATATTGGCTAAAGCTGCCCATAATTCAGTAAGGTTCTTTGGTGCTGTGTGATGGCCTTTCACGCCTTGTTCCAAAACATTCCAAAGATGCTCAATAGGATTTAAGTCTGGGCTTCTAGGTGGCCAATTCATGACAGAGAATTCAGAGGAATGCTCATCCAACCAGCCAGTAGCCAACCGGGACTTGTGAGAGGTACAGTTGTCTTGCTGGAAAACTTCATTACCGTGCGGATAACAGAACACCATAAACGGATGGAGGTGATCACCCAGCAACTCTACGTACCGAATTGCATTGAGGGAGGTTGGTACACGCACCAAAGATCCCAAACTGTGCCACGAAAAAACATCCCAGACCATGATTGAGCCACCATGTCCTTGTACAGTTCCAGCCAGGCATGCAGGATCAATGGCTTCATGAGCCTGACGCCATATTCTCAGCCTCCCGTCGGCGTTAAGTAGTCGGAATCGAGACTCATCACTCCATGCTACTCGTTTCCAGTCCTCTACACTCCAGTCTCTGTGCTCTCTTGCCCAGGCAAGACGTGCAGCCCGATGGCGAGTATAGAGCAATGGTACTCTCGTAGGTCTACGGCTCCCGAAACCCATACGGTGAAGCGAGCGTTGAACAATCCGTTTACTGACTGTACGACGGTCACCGTCATTAAACTGGGTGGTAATTTGAGCTAATGTTTGGCTTCGCTGGCTACGTACAAACGCCTGAGCCGTCTCTCACCACGCACTGTTAAGGCTAATTGTCCTTTGCAGTTTGCCCGTTTTTTTCCACCATCCATGTATTCTTGGTATACTCTTGACACTGTCGACCTTGAAAATCGAAGCTGTCTGACGATTTCAGAAATTGAATGGCCCATATGCGTCGCGCACCTACGATTTGTCCGCGATCGAAGGCGTCTAAATCAGGCAGTTTACCTATACTGGCAATTCCAACAACTAATTCAAAACAACCACAGTATGCGCTATATATGCAATTACCACAGCACCCTCACTTGCGCATACATGATGCGCAGCGCTACACAATTTACATAGGCTTTGCTATCCCTAATTCAGTGGCACTTCAGTGTATAACAATTTTATTAACTTAAACGCATTATCTACAATACTAATGTATGAACAAAATCAATACATGAAACATCGACCATACCATGTGCGAGCGTAACAAACTTTTTTTGATGCAGCAAGCGATTTCAAACAAATTCTAATATCTTTAAGTTTACGATGCGAACATAAGAATTAAAAACTATGATACCTATATTTGTATTCTTTCAAGGGCGCGTTTGGCGATTGCAACATAGACATTGGCGTTAACATTCTCCCCAAGTTGAAATATTATATTTCAAAATACATTAAAATTCAGTTATTACAACTGAATACATAAAATGAACAATATATTACAAAACAATTTTGTCTCATATTTTGGCTTAAACAAGTTCTAAATGAATACAGATAACTTAAAATGTAAATAATGTTATCAATAATACACTAATATACAAATTAAATATAAACTCAAAACAAAACCAAATTTTACATATTTTGATTAGGTAATACACATAACTTTCTAATACTACGTTTATATATACCGTGGTTTGTTTTCACCACAGCTACTCTAATTCTATTATCGGATCCTGGTATCACTTCTTGAATACGTCCAATCAACCATTTACATGGTGGCAAGTGATCTTCTTTAACTAAAACCATTAGACCAGGTTGTAAATTTTGTCTTTCAACATGCCATTTGGTACAATTTTGTAAATGATTTTAATAACTAATCTGCCATTTTTTCCATATGGCTTGAACAATTTTGGTGGTTTTTTACCAATTTGTTAATAAATTGTCTGGTTTGTTCACTATTAGTGGTTCAGGGATTGTATTCAAAATGCGTCCTATCAAAAAATGTGATGGAGTTAAAACATCTAAATTATCCACATCTGAGCTCATCGGAATTAACGGTCTGCTGTTTAAGATGTCTTCGATCTGAATTGTAATAGTCTCGAATTCTTCCAAGGTCAGCTTTCGATCACCAGTAGTTCGTCTAAAATGGTATTTAAATGATTTGACACTGGCTTCCCAAAGTCCACCGAAATTCGGGGCTTTGGGAGGAATAAAATTCCAGGCAATACCTTCTGAGGCTAAATAACAAGCTAAATTTTCCTCTGGCTTTTTAACAAGTTTGTACAATCGTTTTAATTCTAAATGTGCGCCTACGAAATTGGTGGCATAACCCGTGAACAGAGACGAACTTTTACCACGTCTAGAGAAAAATCTTTTTAGCGCCGCGATTAGCGCTTCTGAGGTTAAATCTGTGACAGTCTCTAATGTACTGCCTTTGTCACAAAGCAGACAAATATAGCTATGTATACTTTGTGGTATACACCCTTTCTTTGTCCTTTAAACTTTACATAAAAGAGTCCACGGAAATCTATTCCTGTGGCATTAAAGGGGGAACTCGGGTTTATTCTTTCCGGAGGGAGATTGCCCATAAGCTGTCTTTTCGTAACAGGTTTTTGTTTAAAACATGTAACGCAATTGTGGACAGTTTGTCGAGCGATACTTCTGCCGTTTAATGGCCAGTATTTCTGTCGAACTAAATGCAATAAATTATGTGCTCCTACATGCAGATATTTCCTATGGTAGTAATTCATCAAAATTTTTGTAAATTTGTGGGTCGCAGGAAGTAAAATGGGATGTTTTGCATTAAAATTTAAATTCGATTTTTCTAATCGTCCTCCAACTCTTAGAATTCCATTGCAATCTAAAAAGAGTTGGAGGTCCTTTACCTTACCTTTTATAACCCAATTTACCAGCTAAGAGAACAGATATCTCCATTTTAAATTCATTTGCCTGTATTTGGCGAAATGATAAATTCTGTCGCTGTTTTGTGCTCCTGGGGTAACAGGGGGCCTCTGTACCTGTCCTCTGGTTTGCTTCTAGTATTTTCAAAAATCTGAAAATAAAACTAAAAATATATACAATTTTAGAAAAACTATTTGATCTGTCTAAAACTCTGTTTAACAAATCACTTTCTAAAGTCAATACAAAAGTTAATGAAGGGACCGACAATTTCTGCACTTCTGGAACTTCCACAGCTGTTGGGCAGGGATTATCCTTTATCGACGAAAAGTCATTCAAAAGGAAAGTGAGACCATCCCACCCCAGTTTGCTATCTCGAAGAGTTTCAGGATCGACACCTCTAGAAATTATGTCAGCTGGATTTTCTTCTGAAGTTACATGGTGCCATTGATAAGTCGAAGACAGTTCTTGAATAACTGCGACGCGATTCGCTACAAATGTTTTCAAAGTATGTGGTTCGTGTTGAATCCACGCAAGTACTATTGTCGAATCGGTTCACAAATAAACGCTATTCACAGATATTTTTAACGATGATAGCACTCGGTTCACTAATTTTACTAGTAATACTGCTGCACAAAGTTCTAGTCTTGGAATTGTTGTACGCTTCAGAGGCGAGACTCTTGATTTGCTGCAGAGTAACTTCATCGAGACTTCCGATGATGTGCCAGTGGCTTTGACATAAACTACCGCTCCATAGGCCTTTTCGGGGGCGTCCGAAAATCCGTGTATTTCTAGCTGACAAATTCTATCATTCAAAATATAGCGATCAACATCAATACTTCCAACTACTTGGAGGGTTTTCACAAAATTTTTCCATTCTTGAGCTTTTTTAGCTGTGAGTGGCTCGTCCCAGTCAATCTTTAATAGCCATAATTTTTGAATAAATATCTTTGCTCGAACTATAATTGGTCCTAAAAGTCCTAAAGGATCGAATAATCTAGAAATATGAGATAACTAGCCGCTGCACGACCAGAGTGGTCGCTTTTAGTTTTATATTTTCTTTTGCAAAACAACTCAATGGAAAGTAGCATATGTAAGGACTGTTACCATTACCTGTCATCATAAAAATACGTTGTTAAGGGGTATTCTCCATAAGGCTGATTCAAAAACATCGTGATTAAAAAATATGAATTTCCATTACTTCAGAACAGAGTTAAAGATAAAACTGAGAAACCAAACACCAATGATTTTAAAAATTACATCCTTCTCTGTATGTACTATTTTTCAATATTAAGATATCTACACTTTATCATTGCATCAAATAAGAAATTGTTGGGAAAAATTTTTTCACTTAAAAAACGGAATAAAAATTCAGCAAGTATTAAAATATAGTGTGGATTACATCACTCTCTGTACGTACTATTGTTCACAATTCAGAAATCTATACTTAATCATATCAAACAATAAATTGTTGGGAAAATTTCTTCGCTTATAAAATGGAGTAAAAATTCAGCAAGTACTGAAAAAATGTAGAAATTAATTATTACTGGCTGTCGGTTGCTATGCCGGTGACGGTTAAGCCTAACCTCGCGATAATTTATGCTCTCTCTTTAACGTTCTCTTAATGAATTATTTATTCTTCGCTTTCTTTCTTGAGACTGTTTCCAATTTTCACTTGATCGTGCAGCTCGCTTTCGAGCATTCCTGATTTCAGTGCGTAAACCCATGTTGACACGCGGTTGCAAATTGCGCCGCCAATGTTTACATCTGATTGTTGCAGCCGTTGCCATTCGGAGTGTAGAAATATCGTTTGATTTTTGTGCCGCATACCTACTCGTTTTATATATATAGATATTGATCTCTTAGTGTACTTTGATGAATATATTGATGGAGAAACAAAAAAATTAAATTTATCAATTTTTGGATTCCAAATGAGACCTAGTGCCTTTACTGTTTCTCTTGATTGATCAAAATGATATTCTTGATCTTCGAACGGCACTGATTTTAACAGTTCTCTTTCGTTAGAGGACCATTTACAAAGTTTCATTCCACCAGCTTGTAACATTTGTATCAACTGGTTTTGTAACTCCGTAGCACTATTTAAATCATTGCTACCTATGACTAAGTAAGTCATCCATGAAAAAATCAGAAAAAGTCACAGCTGAAGCAAGAGGAAAATTATCTTTCTCTTCTACTGCAAGTTGTCTCAAAGCTCTTACTGCTAGAAATGGAGCTGAGGCTGTGCCATATGGTCACAGTTTTAAGTCTATATTCTTGAAAAGACTCTTCAGGAGAATTACGCCAAACTATTCTTTGTAAATCTGAATTATTATTCGTAACTAAAATTTGTCTATACATTTTAGAAACATCAGCTGTCAGAGCATATTTATGTAATCTAAATCTTTATGTTATGTCGAAAATATCATCCTGCAACTTTGGGCCTACTATTAGTGTTTGATTTAGAGAAATGCCTGTTGATGTCTTAGCCGAGGCATCAAACACTATCCTCAATGCAGTTGTCGAACTATCATTCAAAACAAAATGATGCGGAAGGTAATTTGTTTTACTCAACACTTCATTTCTCTCGTAATGTAGAACAAGCTCCATGTGACCTAATTTTAAATAAGCGTCTATGAATTCTTTATACATGGTTTTACAATTGGGCAAGCGTTCTAATCGTTTTTCTGTACTTAGAAAACGCTTAATAGCCATATCCTTTGAATAACCCAAAGATTTAGTACACTCTTTGAAAGGTAATTTTACACAAAATCTACCCGAAACTCTAGTATAATGTTTTACAAAATGCGCTTCGCATTGAATTTCTTCCAGTGTTAAAGAACTAACTGAATTCACTTCTTCCAGTTCCCAAAATTTTTTTTAAAGTTTTCTTCAATATATTCTGAAGGCTTCAATAATCCACAGAATTGCGTGTTTACAGAACTAACTACTGTTCCACTAGCTACCTAACCGAATACAGTTTCTTGCAATAAAACACCATGCGAAGGTAAACAAAATTGTCCTGACCTTAAAATTTCAAAAAAATACTCTGTCCCGATAAGCAAGTCAATTTTGGCTGGATTTGTGAATCCTTCATGTGCCAGTTCAATATGCGACGGTAAGGCCTCTTTCAGACGAGGCACATTTCTTGATCCAACTGACTTGCATTGTTTATTTTCATGTAGTTGACTGCCGTGTGAGGTTCTTTTCACACGAGGCGCGGCGCTCAATTCAAGGCGAAACCTTCTCTTCTGGGGTTGTGGCAACGCTTCGTCAGCAGCTTCGTTCAGTCGCGTTTTCGCCTGCGTAACAGGCGGAAACGCGACTCAAAAATGATGTGGAAGACAGTTTACTACATTAAATTATGTGTATATATTCTATCCATAGGCCATACTTTAATCAACACCTAAAATAATTACAATTTTCCCCATAAAAATATTTTTCAGGCAAATGTATTGTAATCTACAAAAAATATCAAAGGAAAAAAAATTGCTGTAAAAAATTAGTGATATGTACTTAACTAAATCTAGATAGAATTTGTATAAACATAGAAGATATACATGTATACAAAATTTTAGCAATTTGGGACGATTAGTTTTGAAGAAATAGTGCGCACAAGTTTCAAAATAACAGTTTTTAGAAAAAACCATTTAAAGTTTAAATTTTCTATAAATTACTTTACTATTAGCTTTATACATTTGGCCATAAAATCGGTTGTAATATCGACTTCATTTTTGTCATAAGATTCCTTTTATTCCATTCTTCATAGTTAAATCATAATAAAAAATTGAGTTTTTTTAAGGTTTTAAGGTGATTTCCCTCCTTACATTTTTAAATTTCAAAAACTTTAACTTAAATATTATACTTTTCTTCTACCAATACCTTTCTTTTACACCAATTTTATAACACAATATTGGTCTTTGATTTATAATGATGTAGGGGAATATAGATTTAAGAAAGCATCATAACATGGCACTCAGGTTTTTACTTAGAAAAATACAAAATGTATTATTTTTATATTTGCTCTGCAAATTTTTTAAATCGCATTTCTTTTATTTGTAGGACCACTATACCTCATTCTTACTTTAAAAAAAAAATTATAATAATTAAATTGCACACCTGAAAGGGTTAATGCAAAAACCTTCCTCATATGAAAACTATTCAAATTGTAGGCATAAGGCGACGTTCACATTTGCGAATCTAGATAAATTTAATAAATAATGGGTAAATTCGCGCAATTTGGTGCTCCCACATATATTTTTAAGTGTAACAGTCATAACCTGTACTAATCGATGTAATGCTGTTTGACAAGTAATGTAAAGAGAGTGACGTATGTCACCATAGAAACATCAAATAAACAACCAATGATAAAGAATATATTTCGTTGAAATGACCAAATAAATATTTCTGTTCATTTTTTTAATGATAATGCGACTTCTAAATAAATTTTTAAAAAAATTCTAAAAAAGTTAAAAATGTTCTTTTAATTTTGGAGTTTTTAACCACCATTAACAAAATAACAAATGAACTTTTAAATTTGAATGGTACCGACTACTTTATTGAGCAGGCATTTGTATTTATTTATATCGATATTTGCAAGGGGACTGGGACGTCTGCGACAACTAAGAAGTTGGAAATTTGGGCTATTCTTTTAAAGCCCATATCTTATACAAATATGCATGTATCATTATGATTTTTTATGTTAATTTAGTAAGACCTTTATGAATATTTTAAGATAAAAAAAATTCTTTTTGGATTGAAAGGTAAATTTAAAATAACAATATAAACAAACATACTTTTCCCCCTGAAATTTTTGAGGTATTCACTTTGTAACACTTTTCAAAAATTTAGTGAAAATCTTACCTTGAAATCTTGTGTGATGATCAAACACAGTTTATTTTATATAGTTAACCCATTTAAATCTTTGTTAGACTATTTTAAATTTTTTTAAAAAAATTATAAATTTCACTTATCAGAAATCTACATATTTTTGTCATACATTTTCACTATTTACAAAAATATCTTAAGGTTTAAAAATAAAAATATAGGTTATATTGATACAAGAGCACTTATTCTATTGACGTTTAAAATTACAGAGATGTACTTGCAACAAATTTTGGAGAAAGTGTACCATTACATGAAAAAATCACATTTTGAGAAAAACGCAAAAAATACTTTCCCATTATATGGGATTTAAATGTATGTTTACATTTTTAAGTTGCTAATAATTGTTGTTAGAGTGTCAAAAAGTACATAAATTAAATATATT